>JAQGAE010000450.1:0-36638 GCA_034696685.1 Julus scandinavius | reverse complement strand
CGCAAACCGTGCTCAGGCAGTGTAAACGGGAGCCCATCCAGCATGCTCGCAAACGTTGGTGAACGTTGCAAACGTTCGCGAACAATGCTCGGTTGGTGGCCAGCCACCTTTAGGTGACTGCTGCTATGATCCAATCTTTATTTGCAATGCATCTCATGTTATAGATATACTTGTTCATTGACAATCTAAAAATTGAGATGTCAAGCACAATTAAAACTGCTTTTTGGAGCTTCTTAGAGAGAATTGCAAATTCGCCTTATAATTGACTGAAATCAATTGTGCGAGCACTCCAACTTTGGCTGAGTTATTTTCAGAAGCTGATGCACCAATGTAGTAAATCCCATTAACAAGAACAGCAGATTAATCCTAGAGGTAAACCTTTCCCTCATTTCTGAACTTTTCTGTTATATGTAAATACACTATTAAGATCTTAAACTGATATTATGCACCATTAAATACTGTTTAGGAGGACAGTTGCAAACAGCACGAGATATTGACCATGATGTTTCAAAAAAAACTTTTATTTACATATGAAAGTTTCGCAATTCAGTGACGTGATTTTCCTATTTTAACCCTGAAATGAAAAATTTAACAATTAAACTTGGTAACAACAACATTAGCTCTGAGATTGAAGTTTTCAGTCCTAAATGTACCTATTTAGTAATTTCTTATCCAAATTAATTTCCTCCTCACTTGTAACTTCGTCATCACTTGAACTCTCCCCCTTTGATTTCTTGTGCTTCTTCTTTTTCTATTTAAAGTGGGAATTCCGTAAGGCTTGTGAGAAGGTACATGCTGTAATCGTAATGCCACACAGAAATTACCTTAATCTTCTTGTGCTTATGCTTGCTTTTCTTCTTGGGACTTTTCAGACTTAAGGACTGCATTCCATTTGCAGAGCATGATTTAGTCGAATCATTGTAATGAGATTGGCTAGAGCTTGCAAGTGAAGGAGGCAGTGCTGGACCGTAACATCCGGAGTCACTGCTACTGGCGATGGGTGGTTCGATTCTGACTGCTACACTAGTCAACTTTTTAGTTTCGGGCAATGATGGAACTGTTGCCTTGTTCTTAGAATTCAAAGAGTCAAAATCTATGTTGCTGAAAACGCCAGTTGGATTTGCTGAGGATTTTGCATTGTGAGTAGATAACGAGTCTTGAGGATTTTTAAATTTTGGGATAATATCAGCCAATGAAAATTCTTTTGCTGGCTTTTCGGCAGGTTTCTCTTGAACTTCTTCCTCGGAATCCGAATCTTCTTCAGAGTCTGTATCTTGGAAAATAGCTTTAAACAAATCCATAGGTGGTCTTGCATCTTCAGAACTCTTTTTGTAAATCTGGGAATATGTAAGATAACATTAGAAGGAAAAATGATAACCTACTTTAGTTATGCCATTATAGCGATAGCAATTACTTCTGGGGCTGCTGTGAAATGTGCAGGAGGTGTAAATTTTCCATCGTCATCTTGCATGTTTGAAAATAAGTTGGGAGTGCTTTTTGGTTTTTCTTTACTCGATGAAGGTGGTGTACTTTCAGCATCTTGGGGATTGTCCTCAGATTCAGTCAGAGCAGGGAGCTCAGAAGTTGGTTGCGATTGCCCAGGCAGTTCCAAAAAGTTAAATATGGAGAACTTGTCCCTTTTTACTTTAAGAATTCCAACCAGGGTAGATCTAAACGAGGAAACATTTCTTGAAATATAGATGTGCTTTATTGAATAGGGCAAGCTTACGGCATTACTTACTCTGGGTATGGATTTGGAATATTGAACCGCCTGCACATCAAACGATCAGGATGCCACTCGAATGTTTCTCTTTTTACTGTTTCGACTTGCGCCTTATTGGGGGGAAAAAACGCATTAGGACGCCCAAATCGATTTTCAAATATGTATAAAAGACATTTTCTTAAATCAATTAACCTTGCTTATTTCTACCACAGCTTCTTTGGTTGCTAATCCTGTTATTGGTTGAATGACATCCTGTTGCTTCTCGGACACAAATCTCGAAGCCATGCTTTGGGACAGTGGCTTGTATAAATTAGCAGCACGTTGAAATTCTTGTTGTTCTCTTTGTTTTTCCCATTCAGTCAAGGAGGCTGGCTGACACTTTATGAAGACATCTGTGTATCGGAATCTGAATTTAGACATTTGACGGGAGCAGACAACTGGTGAAAATAATGCAACCAATGGATGCAAACCTTCTTTTTTGGATTCTTTGAGTTTAAGGTAGATTTCGTAACGTTTCTGTTTGTCTTCGTCTTGTGCAAACGGCTTAAAGCTACTGTTGCCAGAGCTTGTGCGAAATTTTGACCAAAACGAATCTGTTTCTTTGGGCGTGGGTGGCGAATCTGGTTCCTTAATGCTCGGAGGAGTTTCGGCAGACTTCCGAAAACCTTGCAATCTTAAACGATCTTCAGGTTTCAGATGCTTGAAAACTGAACCTACATATTTACATTAAAAAACGAAGTATTTAAGCGGTTCCTGTTATGTATTAATGTAATTGTGCATTGCTTTAGTCCACATATATTGGTTTCCTCTGCATACCTTCTGCTGGTGGTTCCTCGTCAATTATTGCCTCCCTATCAAGAGCATTCATTTTGTGTCTGTCCAATCCCCCAGCCTGCTGTTTTTCTGTACGAGACATTTTTGCATTGGTCGATTTATGAAACGGTTGGAAATGTTTAGGGAGGGCTGGAGGTGGAAACATTTTCTTTGCTGGCACTGGCTTCGAAGACAAATGAAACCCTTCCAATTCCTTTCCGATGTAACCAACCGTTTTCTGGTGAGAACCTGTTATCAAATACCGTAAAAACGTAGCTTCATTAAGCTTCTATGGAACTATTTACACAAATAATGGCGGTCAATGCAAATGATCAACGTTACTTGCTTTTGTGGCTTTTATTCGAGCTGGTACTAGGTTCGGCCACAAGTTCAAAATCGTATTGTGACATATCGTCTACACTATAAATATTTGCATCTTCTTCCTCATAAGCTCCAACGCCAAATGCCTGTGAAAATGAATGTTAAATTTTTATGTAAAACTAGGGGACTAAATGTTAAGTTTTACAATTTGATAATTGATTTATAAATAATACTTCTCCAGAGATTGCCAGTTTTCTACTCTTGTCAATCACGGGGAGTTCTCGTCTGTAGCCATCGCTGAATGTAGCTAGAACTGGATTTGTGTCAAGCCCTACATAACCAATTCCATGCCAGTTTTCTTTGGCTTTGATCCCATGGATATCAATGTCATCAGGTGCAAAGAGTATTCCTTGTAAATCATCTGCATCGGAATCGTCTTCATCAACATCATCAGGTCGAGAACAACCATACATTTTGGCACTTGGTGAAACTAAAAAGGAAATGTAAGAATGCTCATAACTTATTCTGCCCAGTTTGCCTAACTTTGTAGCTAACAAACCTTTTGGTTTAGACTTGTGCTGCTTTTGTTTGAAGCTCTCACGAGGCCCTATTCCTTGACCAGGTTTCCAACCCATTTTTTTTAGAAGTTGAACTCCCATAGAATCACTAATGTAAGCGATAAATTAATGCAGCAGGATTTACGAAACATTACAAAAAGATAGGATAAGAATTCATGAGCATCCCTGCGCTAAACGCATGCTTACCTCGCAGGAACTATTAAATCTTTAAGAGGGGGAAGCCCTGGAATTGGACCTTCGTTGACTTCATGGTGTCGTTTTCTTTTATTGTCTGCATTGTTTGCTCCGTCCAGAGCAAAATCCTTGTTTACTCTAATTGCTCTCGGGGCAATTCCAAATGCTCCCAGATCCTCTTCGTCCATGAAATCCTCTGGCTGCTGACCACTTTTACCAGCACGATTGCTTCGTGAGGATACAAAAGTTTGAGGAGCCCAACCTGTAGGTTATATATGGGTGATGATGTGTAATGCTACAGTAGGTATAGTTATGGTTGTATGTTACGGTAACTGTTGGGACAGCTAATCCCGGCCTAATAGCTGTGAAAAGCCGTTTACCTTCTTTTGAACCTGCAGTGTTAAAGTACCCAGCCGAGAATCCACCTGTGAATGCGCCATGAAAGCGACGAATTCCTCGAGCATCTGTGACAATTTGCTGGTCGATTGGTATTGGCTTCTTGCGTGGTACTTCATCTGTTAATTGTCAATTAGCCAGATTAAAAAGTGATATGGATAGGAAGGCTCATTGTGGTTTTCGAAGATCCCTTCAAACAAACTAAGGTTCAAAGGCGGCTAGCTTAGTTTTGATTGAGAAGCCACTATTTTATAAAGAGCAATCAGCCTTCAATAATGTCAATGACGATCATACACACGTATACATGTTTGTCATAACCTGTACTTAATTTAATGCATGCTCATGTTGTATATGCATGGTTGCCGGCAAAGAATAATACTTTATTTGTAACGTCTTACCTTCATTGTCATCGGTAACTAATGGGGTACCATAAGTAACTAAGTTTTCATCATCATCCAAGCCCATCGTGAACTATTTGAACTTCAGGAGACTCGTGCCATACTTGCAAAATTGTACTTCCGGTTGAATAATCATCCACTTCCGGTTGAATGTCGGCTGCTTGCAAAGGTTAATTTGTTGGTCCGGTACTGGTTTTAAACCGAGAAATGTTATTGTAGTAAATATGTTAAACGCTGAAGATATAAAACCGAAGCAAGAATGTTCCCTTGAGAACCTAGAGAAAGCGGACATATATCCGTTGAATCCCAATTGTAAATTTCCAACGGATTCATCCATGTCCGATGCATCGACATCATACTCAAGTTCAGCTGTTGAACAAAATTATTTGGATGCTATTGTGAAAAACATTCGACAAGATGTCTTGGCATGCGATCTTTTATGGAGCTTGTTTATTTCCTCGTTGTTAAGTTATCGTCGTGACACGGTGTTACGACCTTTTCCTCAAAAGTATTGCGATGATGGAGGCGATGGAGTGCTTCCTGGCGTATCAGGCTTTAAGAATTTTGAAAAACTGGTACTAAAGTTTATTATTTAGAGGGTTTATGAATAGCTGGACACGACACAAGTGTCAATCGGTTTAAAATGTACAAGGATAATAACAAATTTTAATTAATTCAGTACTTGGGTTGGTAAATAAAGAAAAATTAGTTCCACCCTGAGAAAATCATCATTAAAAAAAAAACTAAATTAGTGAAAACTAGAAGCTAAAATGTCTTGTGTTTGCAAGATTGGGGAAATCATCTTGGATTAAATTATTTTATTCATTCTTTTATCCTTATTTGTTTAATTTTCATACAATAATTTTTAGATATTAATTCAAAACATATGTTAATCTTGCCACAAGAAATATTCATTCCATGGTAAATTAGGATATGTTTAAACATGTTTGTAGGTACAGTGTCTTTGCTATTGTAGTTGTTGTTTATACTTTTATTGTGCATACATGTTTAAAACATAATTTTCCTCTTATTTTTTTGCTTAGAAAACTACAGCTAAGAGAGTGCCTGATTTGACATTCCTGCTCAGTGAATTAAGTGAAAGGGATGACAGTCAATTGAGTTCTTGTGAAAGTCTTGAACTTTTGGCTTGGGCTTGGAATACTAAAACATTCGAAGTCAAAAGTGTGGATAAAAGCATGGTGAGATTGTTGGACATTGCTTACTCAATATCATTTGCATTGACAGTACCGGTTCTGGGATAAAATGTCTGGGGGGGAAGGAGGATATATCTCGCTTTCCAGGATCCGATGATTAGTTGCAATAATTTGGAGGTCATTTGTTAATATAAAAGGTCCTCTTTATTTCTCATTTATAGTTTACAAAAATAAAAGAGTTAACTGGTCAAGTTACTGAAGCTCCATCCCCGACACATATTTTTCAAATTAAATACACCAATGCACTGGACATGAAATTTATGGGGAAGGATTTGATATATGCATATCATGGAAGTAGGATAGAAAACTTTCATTCCATTCTACACAATGGACTTTGCAATCACATGAATAAGGTTAGATCTTTATATAATTCACCATTATTTAGATGTGAATAGTACAGAAATATTTAATGTTTTTTTTTCATAAGTTAGCAATTATCAAACACAAAATTAATTGCATTTGTATATAATTTACAGAATTCACTTTTTGGTGAAGGTACTTACCTTTCCAGCGACCTTAGTGTCTGCATGCCATACAGTCCTACTGGATTAGGTTGGAATAAAAGTCTTTTAGGGGATCGAATAGGTTGTGTTGCTGTTTGTGAAGTAATTAATCATCCAGATGTAAAATGTCATATAAGAAGTAAGGCTAATCTGATTTGGTTTCATTGTAAATACAAGTTATCACGATATGTTATCCATAATTGATTTTCTGGCTTTAGAAGCCAATAAAAAACAGCGAGCACCAGGAATCAGACCAGGGGATATTCTGGGCGATGGCATTCCAGAAAAATACTATATTGTTCAGAATGATGAGCTCCTGCGCATCAAATATCTTTTGATATATGCCGACAAGTGCAGCTCCAGCCCTCAAAGGTATTTTTATACACATTATTATAAAACAAAAACGCAGATTATGCGTTCTGAAATCTGTATACATTATGTATTATTTCATTTTAGTCTCAGTCATAGGGATCCTCAACCAACAAATTGGTTTCTTCAGCACAAATTCATAATTATGATGGCGACCTATTTATTGGTGTTGCTTGCTGTTGGCTTGGGAAATTCATGGAACTTTAAATCTGCTTTACGGAAGTTTGCTTCGAGGTTTAATTAAGGTATCATTTTCCAAGAAATTATTTTGTAATTTGTCTGCAGGATTCCAAACTCATAAATAACAGGCAGGCAAGTATAATTGTTTATAAATTGACTACGTAAAATGGTTTCTTCAATGACAATTTTAATGAAAAAAGATCATACAAAATTATTTATTTTAAATGAAATGTATTAAAGATGATTGGCTTGTAATAAATCATTTTATCAAGAATTTGAAATAAAATTAATATATGCATTGAACAAAAAGTACGTTTTTTTAAAAATATTTTACGCATTATGTACCACAGATTTTCTTGTAGTATATGTAGTTCATATAAAGGATCATGCAAATACTAATTTAAATGGATTCCAAAACACATGAATTTCATATCCTTAAAAAGTAATCTAAAAACATATCTATTTTCAAATTTTATTTGATGGAGAAATTAACCATTTATTGGATGCAGTGTTTCAAGATGTTAAGTTTACTTATATTTTTAATATTTCATAGCTAGCCAAAGGTTTCTAAATATGTTTAAAATATAAACATATGTTGATATTTTAAAATGGTTTTAATTCTCAAACATCTTCCTAAAAATTGAATAGAAATTTGTGAAATCCAAATTTGAAATCAGTTTCTATTCATCCCAGTGTTTTTCAACAGGTGTGCCATGAAGAGTCTACAGGTGTTCTAAGTATTTTTTTGGGATCTAGGGTCGATAATTTTCCTTCTATGTATACTAATCACGGATCAGATTATTTTATTCAAAGCATGATTTTTTAAATTTTATTTTAAAAAAAATGTAATGGTGTGCCTTGACAATTTGGGATCCTTATTAAGTGTGCCGCAATAACTTTAGCGCTATTATATATAAATAGAAATAAAAGGTGCTGCACATGCGTCATTTTTTTTTAATATGATAATTTAAAGGACTCATTTAAATTTTTAAATATACTGTAAAAAAAGTTGACTATTTAGGAGATATTTTTGCTGTATCCTCAGGCTTCCGTCAAAGCAGACGATCAGCTCAGGGTGGGGTCTAGACAAGCGGCAGGAATAATTTAGCCGCGGGCTACAATTGCGAAAGGTGCGTTATGAGTTCTCTAATTTTGCTTTGAAATGTGCATATTTTATGAATAAGGTAACGTTTTGTGTTAATTGCGAACATGTATCACGTATAATAACTTTTGTACGATATTATCGTAATTTGTAACTAGTTTTTTGTGTTTTTAGGTCGAAGCTGTCAAGCAAAACGGAATCTTGAAACTCCAAACCTGGAATGTGCTATGGCTGAGGACGTGGCGTACGAGTTACCAAAATATGGATGGACAACAAAATTAAATCGTACATTTGCGGAGAAAAGAAATCAAAATATTGCGCCGAGGATTAATCAACTGCCACAGTTCGTTGGTTTGGGTTTAAGGCAAGTACAGTGCAGTAATGTAAACAATCGATCATGGGCATATGCAATTCTCAAGTCAATGCAGAATAACTGCCAAACTTTTGAAAAACTGTATGATATGTGTGTCAAGAGTTTGAATAACCTGTTGGACAGGCTATGGAATTTTCTTCGTTATTGGCAGCTATGCCATTCGATATCCTTGAATGGTGAAGGGCTGTTACAAAAACACGTATACACATACCAGTTGCTTTGGTAACTATCATGTTCTTTGTAAATTAATTATCAGATACTTGCCATGGTACATAAGACTGCGTATGAAAAAGAAGAGGCCAATCATGGATGGTTTGAGGCCGCTAGTCCTAAAGCAAATTTATGGTAAGTTTTCATTGTAAATGAGCCTGTTGTAATTTGGCAGTTATGTTTTCCCTATGCTTCAATAGTGAATCTACTGTATTAATTTCACTTACATTATTTAATGTTTCTTAAATAGGTGTTCCTCTTGGAGGTATTGGAGGAGGGACAATTGGGCGAGGGTTTAAAGGAGAGTTTTGTCGTTTTCAGTTGTTTCCAGGAATATATGAACATCATGTTGTTAAAGCAAACACGGTAATGATCTCTTATCTGGATACGAGTAACATTTCAGTGTGAACGTTCACTATAATATGCTTTTTTTAGTTTATTGTAAGCATTAAAAAGAATGGAAGTACTGTATATCAGCAAGTTTTATCTCCAAGAATGCCTAAAAAGTCATTGACATCATGGACATGGGGGTTTCCTGGCAACGATGCAGAATATTATGGGTTGTATCCCCGTTCCTGGACAGTCTACCATTTAAGAGATCTAAAAGTAGATCTGGTCTGCCGACAAATATCTCCTGTAATTCCTCAAAACTATAAGGTAAATGACCGTAATTCAAACTAGTTTTACTTATATGACATCAAGTTCTACAAAAGTTACAATGTGTTTACATCTTGCTTTATATTACTAGGATTCCAGTCTGCCGGTTGGAGTATTTGTCTGGGATGTGATAAATAATTCTGCAGAAGACATAGAAGTTAGCATTGTCCTGACTTTTAAAAATGGCACGGGAAGTAAAAAAGACAAGATGGGAGGTCGATATAATGAGCCATTTTCGTATTCTGATGATGAGACAGTGGGTAAAATTACCGTTAAAGGAGTTATGATGAGCCAGAAAATAAGGAATATTGATTGTACTGTTGGAATTGCAGCATTAGAAAAGGTATATTTGAAAGCAGTATAATAAGTGTGTGATTTAAATACTATGTGGTATAGGTTAAATCCATTGATTTTAATATGTTTATAGGATGGAGTTGAAACTAGTTATTTAAATAGCTTTGATCCAAGAGGTTCTGGCAGTAAGTTGTGGGAAGATTTGAAGGAGAAAGGACATTTGGATTCTGTTAATGGTACATTCTGTTTTTGAAATAAAATCCAACAATTTTTATTTAAGGCACTTAATTGAAAGTAATGCGGTTTTTATAATTTTAGAAATAACAGGAATTACAGTTAAAGGAGTTGAGATAGCTTGCGCCGTCTGTGCTAAAACCAAAGTTGCTGCAAAATCAAGCCAACAACTTGAAATGTGCCTTACTTGGGATATGCCTAAAGTGGTCTTTCCTGCCCGTCCAGATGTTTCATTCACTAGGTAAGTGAAATAATTCTTCGTATTTATACAATATAGGTGAAGTCGTTTACTCGTGAACTATAGTGAATATTAATTTAAAATATCGTTTGTTACGTTCCAGACGCTATGCAAGATGGTTTGGCGCTGATGGCAGAGCAGTACCAAAGTTGGCCCACTACGCTTTAACTAATTTTAAAGATTGGGAACACAAAATTGAAAACTGGCAAAAGCCAATATTAACAAATGAGTAAGTAATTATTGACAAATTGTTCCTTCTTCCAAAATCTATAGCTTTAAAATAATTTCACTGATGTTAATATTTGTGTTCTTCTTTATTTCAAAAGGTCGTTTCCAGATTGGTACAAATCTGCAATTTTTAACGAATTGTATTTTATTTCCGACGGTGGCTCTTTTTGGATAGAGAATACGATTCCAAAAGACGGTCAGACAAATTATGCTAACGATGTACGACAGGAATTTGGCAAATTTGCTTATCTCGAAGGTCGGTTTTCCTCGAAACCGTTATTATAGGCTGCTATAAACCATAATAAAGAAAAAAAAAAAAAACGTATTTTGTATTTAGGTCACGAATACAAAATGTTCAATACGTACGATGTCCATTTTTATGCATCATTTGCGTTGGTTAAGCTTTGGCCAAAACTTCAGATTAGTTTGCAGTATGACATGGGTACGTTCCTGAACATTTGATTTTAAAACCGTTGCTTACAGATTACTTAATAAATTTGAATTTTCCCATCAGCTGACTGCATTGTTGCTGAAGACTTGGAAAATGTGAAATTTTTAATGGACGGGGAAGTGCATCCAAGAAAAATTTCCAATTCCATTCCACATGACATAGGAGATCCACGTAAGAAACAATAATGTTATATCACACTTATTTCTAGTATATCATAACATCTTTTCTGAGAATTCATTTTTATATTTTTTCAATTTATATGATAGAGGAAGGACCTTGGGAAATTATCAACGCCTATAATGTTCATGACACTGCAGCTTGGAGAGATCTGAATTTGAAGTTTGTTCTTCAAGTATATAGAGATTATGTTTTTCTTAAAGATGAAGATTATCTAAAAAACATGTGGCCAAGAGTACAGGTACTATTTTTTGATTTGAACTTTGCATTATAATGTCCAACTCTACATTCAATGTTTTGTTTCCATGGTCTCTGACCTAAAATAGCACTCATTGATGATCTCTGATGTAATGTTTTTCAGGCACTTATGGCCAAATGCCTGACATGGGATTCAGATGGTGATGGTCTTATTGAAAATTCTGGAGCAGCTGATCAGACATTTGACACCTGGGTTATGACAGGGCCAAGGTATGTTTATTTAATATTGATAATCATATGACTGTAAAAATGTAAAATATTTCAAATGTAGATTGCTTTTTACAGTGCTTATTGCGGAGGTCTCTGGTTAGCTTCTTTGTTTGCCACTGTAAAAATGGCTTCACACTTAGGATATGATCAAGATGCGAACAAATACAATGAAATATTGGAGCGAGGAAAGAAATCTTATGACGAGAAATTGTGGACAGGTAATTTCCTTTTTGTGTTTGCTTTTTAAAAAAAAATTCCAGTGAAATAGTTGCCAATTATGTAGCTTTAAACTATATTATGAATCTGTTAATTAATTCTAGATGAACCTGGATACTATAAATTTGATCACAGCAATAAAAGCTATGCTAACAGTATCATGGCTGACCAGCTTTGTGGTCATTGGTATCTGAAAACATGTGGTCACAACTATGAAGTAGGTGTTCGATGACATTTTAAGTTACTCAACTGTTGCTTGTTTTCAACATATTAAAGATCGTTATTTTGTTTTAGGTTTTTCCAAAGGAAAAAGTACAAGCAGCTTTAAAAACGATTTTTAAGTTCAATGTAATGAGCTTTAAAAATGGAACAATGGGAGCCGTAAACGGCATTCGACCAAATGGCAAATTGGAGCAATGCACAATTCAAGCCGAGGAAGCTTGGACTGGGGTCACTTATGCTTTGGCATCCCTTATGATCCGAGAGGTAATACATTTGATCTTTTTACCTTTCAATCTTTTTTATTTTTAGCGTTTTTAGCGTATTTTGACAGTTGTTTTATGTTACAGGGAATGATTAATGAAGGATTTAAAACAGCTGAGGGTATGTATAAATCTGTGTACGAACAGCTTGGTATGGCTTACCAAACTCCAGAAGCTCTCCATCCTGAGAAACATTTTCGCTCTCTTGGTTATATGAGACCGCTTAGCATTTGGGCCATTCAAGATGGCCTGGAAAGTTTAAAGTTAACATAGAACAAATTTTCATAAATTCTTTGAAAGTTACTCTATTAAAAAAATAAGATAGCTGAGCAACTTTTGTGATAAAATGCAAAGATCAACAATATGATATGGAAATACAAAGCAATGGGTATAATACTTTTTACAATCTGAAAGCAAATCATCCTTCTATTTCAGTTGATTGCTTATTCATGATTAATTCATCCTTTTTAACAAATTGTAGTAGGGAAGTTGAATAGCTTTTAATCATTAATTGTTATCAATAATGTTTATTATTGCTATATTCAGGGCTGCTTTTTAAATTTGTACCACAATCTTAAATATTTTTTTTATGGTTTTATTTTATTAAGTTTTATTAAATAAACGTATTTTCGACAATTTCGTCATTAAAAAAAGTTCTAATGAATTTATTGAATCATGTTACATACTGAAAGCAGTTCTGTTTGTGATGGACTGTCATTGTATTCAAACCAAGTGTGCAACACAAAATGCAAAACATCATAATACGATATCAAGCATAAATAGTTGCAATGGAATTATTTTTAAGTATGCATATAAAACTTCTCTAAACACTCGAATTGCCAAAATGCAATTCTATTTTTATACAATTGGTTTTTTTGTTAATACGAATGCTTTTTAAAGTTCACTATCTGGAACAAAAAAGGAATGCATAGTTGCAAATGTAAAATATGTATTTAAATGAAATGAGGCATATATATTTGATAATCCTCTCAATATAAAGTATATTTATGAAGCCCCCCCTCCTATTTTAAGAAGTCATACGAAAGGGGGCGCTTGCTGCCGCCCGGGGCCATGGCCACTCCGCGTCCCCCACGCTATGCCATAGGGTTTTCGCCGCCCTGGAAAAGTAAAGTGCCAAAAATGATAACTGGTATTAATATGATTGTTTTGAATTTAATATCAAATTCGCCGATGGAAATTCACCACCCCCCAAATATTTTAAGGGGACATACGAAAGGGAGCATATGTCCCCTTAAAATATTTGGGGGGCGGCGGATTTGATATTAAAGGGGTATGAAAGGGGGCGCTTGCCGCCTCCCCCTTTCATGTGCCGCCCGGGGCCATGGCTCTCCCCCCCCCCCTCGCTACTCCGCTGCTTTGGATCCCTAATATATTTTGTTAGATTATATTATATAAAAGTAGAAATATTGGAAAATATCACAATTAATTACTATCATATATTTCTGGTATTCATCAAAACTATGTGTAGCTGAAGTATTTGAAAGGGTAAAATGTTTAGATAATGTTTAAACATGAAACTTTTAATATTTCATAGTCTTTAAAAATGATCCGATGTCACGACACAACATGCTAAGCTTTCATAACTTCAATCTAGGTTGCCAAAATGTGCAGATAGATGCCGTTGCTCATCCTTTAAACCTCAGCGCATGTGTCACACGGGATTTTACGAAGAGATTTCAGCTTTTTATGAAATCTCGCGAAGTTTCGTTACGTACGAGATCGGTTCGACATATTGGCCATGATGTATGGAAATGGTCGACATACTGTAGTGTTGAAAAACTGTTAATCATTTGGAATATTCAGTTGATTTCTATCGTGATCATGTTACTTTCCTTAATTCATATTCGTCGAACGTTCGCCTTAGTTGTTTGAACTGAAACTGGTGTTTCCAATGGCTGCAGCTGCCGTACCGAGCGCAGCCCAACCCGTCGGAGGTAAGCGCAAAAATCCCTTTTGAAATATCGTGCATCTTTTGAAATGTAACAAAAAATGTTTAAATTAACGTGATGAGTTACCCTTAATGGAACGGAATCACCGCCTCGTTAACGGCGTCTTTTATCGCGTGTTACGCCACACTAGCGTCCTGCTAAACGAACAGTTGGTAAGCGTTTCAAGCACGTGTATTTTATAACATGCAAAGATGCGCTTCAGTTACCGTTCAATACTGCTATGTCACAAAAACATCCGGGATTTGGTGCACAATTATGAAGGCCCAATTTGTGTAGGCCTACTTATTAAACGGCACAGTGGCCTGCTTTTCGTAGAAAATCCTAAGCCAATACTGGAAGCAATAGGTATATATAGTCCTCTGACCTCATCCTCACTGACAGTTGATACTACCATTCCTGTGCTATGCTATCAGCAAAATTCAACCATTAAGACGGCACTGCATCAACAGGACAGGCTCAGTTTGACTTGGGTAGGAGGCCAAAGGTTAGGACCTTATCTTACTGGAGTGAGGAGAGGACCTCTTTCCATTGGCCTAATTTAACCTATCCACGCCCAACTGATGTGCTCATACCAAATCCAATCATCTTAAAATGCCTGCTTACTACAAGCTGGTATGTTGCTGTTGTCCTGATTTCACTGTACAACAGTATCTGCGAGATTAATTCTTTTTCAAGAGTTTAACAACGCTTAGTTGTCCATTGGACAAGGAAAGGATGGGGTACTGGAACTTACAATATCAACAATGAAGAACGTAAAAGTACATGTACAGTGGTGGATGATTGCTAATTAAACTATCCCAACAGTTGTAAAAACGACTTTAGAAAATATGTGATCAATATATACAAAATTTTGTTAAAACAACTGATAAGGTAGTCCTTTATATGTTAAGATTACAGCAGTTTAGATGGCAACGTAACCTTTGGTATAATGATAATATAAGCAAATTCCATTGTTGATATTCACTGTTTTCTCGGTTAGTCATGACTTCTGCAAAGTCCTGAAAGGTCTAGGTCCACATGATTTGGCATTAGCGCTTCGATCGAAGCAAGCACGATTTGTACACTTATACCAGTCAATACAACAACGTAAGTTTCGACATATTCCTGTAGTTATGTAAATTATTACACATACAATATGTGGCATATAAGCTTTTAATTGATATGCACTCTGGTGTATTGTTGACAGTGAAAATCTACTGAAACCTAGCCATTATATAAGAAACATGGGAGTTACACTTTTTTTTATTGCATTTTTTTTTTTTTTTAATCTGTGGCCAGATTTCAACTGGCAACACACAAAGGTAACCTCGATAAATATTCTGACATAGAAAACAAGTTGGTCTATAAAACTGGTCCTGTTCAACTGCGTGTTTGCCAAGTTGCGCTTGAACATTTGACACTTGCCGTGAAATAGTTTTATCTGCTTGGAAACCCACTTGGAACAACCATTAAGGGAATTTCCGATTCACAAGTACAGAATTGCATAGACACACGGAAGTGGCCAATGGAAGCAGATTTTGGGGAAAAAAGGTGAACTAATTAAATGTTGATTGTAAACTGTCCTTCTCATTAAATTGAAGGCCGCTAGAACAAGAATGCAGTTTCACCTAAAATGCCCATGATCACCTTGAGAACATTTGGGAAAAGTAGGCCTAAGTCGTTTTGGGAGTGCAGCCAATTTCGAAGACGCTTTTTACACGTGTTGCCTAGTGCTGCCTCCATCCGCAGCTTGGCTCCTCCACTGGACTTGCGATTCTTGGTTTGGATAGCACTCTCTTATTTTAGATCGATCACATATACCTCCGAAAGATGTCAGGGTTGTCAAGACCTTCGCTATAATCTATGGACAATAAGGGAAAAACCCTCTACTATTCCGAAGATCTTGTTTAGTTTAACGCTTTATGCAGATGGAAAATAAGAGAAACCGATTTTTGTTTTCTTAACAGATTACATCAGGAATTTCCTATCAAGCATTTATCGTGTTGGTTTTGATGGAATCTACCGATGTTGTTTGAACACTATAACCAAGCAATCACTGATATCACCATAACTTGGTCTACGATATCCGTATAGCCACGATCGAAATTTTTTGATAACATTAGATATGAATTACATTAAAACTTGCATTTCCATGTCTCGCGAATTTTGCAAATTCATTTGGCGGAGATTTCTGCGATTAACTCAATACAAATTAGTTACAAGATTTCATGCTTAAGTTATTAAAATGTTAGCGTTTATTTGTAGCCTGTTTTGTTTTTTTAGTAAATACGCCTACAGAGTGTAGTTTATTAACATTTTTCAAGTAATTGTAGATATTTAATCTCAAAACATAGTTTGTAGCCTAGTTTTTCTCACGAAAGGCTCATCAAATAAGAAAATCGATGAAGTTGTTCACATATTTCTCAACGTGCTCATGCTCTTGCCAAAACATTAAAAAAATTAAATATTGCCTACATTTTCAAACAATTTTGTTATATTGTGTCATTTCTCAAACAGCAGTATGTTGAAAATGAAATATCATTGTCTATTTTTCTATATAAAAAAATCTACAATGGATCACGTCTAAAGCCGCCCTTTGGTTTATTCCAGGTCCTACATTTTAGATATTTCAACAAGAAATTTTAAACTAACGTTACATTGCGTTAAATCAAAATTTCATTAACGAATTGAATTTGTTCAATAGAGCTTTTTATAGCGGTTATTTCTGAAACATTCGTATTATTTTATTATTTGATATACCCATGATAAATTGAGACTATTTTTAAATTATTTAAAAAAATAGTCTTTAATTTGCTTAGTTATTAGTATATCGCGGAAGACAATTTTCGTTGCCATAGTGCGAGTAATTAACGGACAATTAGAAGTAATTACGCTCCTTCATCGAAATGAGTGCAATTACCAGATGCTGCAATTTTATATTTTAGTAACTAATTCATATTAAACGAGGGTAAGCGCAAGTGCAAATTAATTAATGGTTCGTGTGAAAATTTTGTATGAAAATTTCAGCCACCAGTGGTTCTTTAAAATCATCACTGACCTCTTTCTTGATGAAATGATAAATTAATTGTCAGTTTTTTACAATGGGCTAGATACAGCAGATTATTCAACTAAACTTTGTGAGAAAAAAAAAATTAGCTACTATAAAGAAATCTTTTTCAATACCGACCTTCTTAAACATATTCTTTTCTTAAATGTGAATTTAACCATTGGTTATGCCTGAAACGATACGATTTTTTAATGTATTTTTCTTCCGTCATCTTTTTATCATTTCATGCTTAAAATAAGTATGAATGGGCAAATATTGGTTTAGCTATGACGTTAAAATTTGCCCTCAACTTTCTCGCTACAGGATTTTAATGCCTTTTGGCAAGGGGCAGTGATGTCCATACAAATGGCCAGAGTCCCCCAAGACACGACGTTGATAAATCAGGCTATGTCAGAAAAAAGAGTGAATATTTTAGCAGTAAATCTAGATCACAATCGCATTGTCGGTTTGGTTTGGTCAGGATCTTATGCACTGAAGCCTGCATGTCAGCATGTTGTTCAATCAACTCCCATAAGAATACATTTCGGGCTACTTTTTCCAGCTTATAAATTATTACATGCACTTTATAAATCTTGGAATTATGGCCAGGTTGACTTCATGTCCTAAAAAAGTACAAAAATCACAAATGAAAACTTATTCTGCGAAGGTCTCCTTTGGAAGGCAGTTTGTGGCTAATGCCTGGGAATTATGTCACCATCTATTGAAGAGCAGTGGGTTTTTGTCGACTGCAGTCAGGTGATAGAACTTAGCAAATATTCAGTGACACCATAAGAGTGGGCTTTCTGGTGGTAGTGCTATAGTTTCGGCAAACAACAAGGTGCATTTGTACTGCTCACGCCAGCATTCAATAGGATTTGAATCAGCTTTGAACTCTGAAAATGATTTATAGGCCTTCTTGCATGCTACGAGTACAAGGAGAAAAGGCAAGATAGGCCTAGTTTAACCACTTTTTACATACCGATAACTGATTAAGTCGAAAGCTTGTACGTGTGCTATGGCCAGTGCATTCATGGTTCCATATTTATAGTGTCCAAATGTATCCCCACCATTGCTGATGGTGGACACATATATCTTATACATGGATACATTAATCAGGCCTTTACCATGCAACATTGGGGGAAAAAATACATTTGTTAGTTTGGCATCCTATAGGAGGGTTTTATTCTTTAGCATCAATGCAAAATCATACAATTATCCTTCAGCATATTCCAAGCTCACTCACTCCCTCTGTTGTCCTACTGACCTTCAGAACCTGAATTAACCTGCGAGAATCCTAAAGTCCCTACTGATACAACTTCTAGCTTAATTTAAACAACCCATGCATATATTTTAAGTAATGTATTTTGTGATGTTCTTAACAAGATTTAGCAGGACTTACTGGCAGTAGAAAGTGTGATGACACTACCTTTATAATATCGGGTGATCCAAATGTATCTCCAAATGTAGCTATTTTGTATTATGGGGCAGAAAAAACTAAGTTTGTTAATTTGTGTCTTGGTACAATTACATATTTGATACAGTTGATTTATTCGGATAGTATTTCTCCCTGTACTGACTGACTATCATTGTTGTGGAATGGCAATGCATCGATAACAATCATAGTTGACAGAACTCATCGAGTTATACTTAATTGCATAGATATAGTTCACAATAGGCTTGCTTTGGGCCATGAACGAATAACTACCTGTCTCATTGCACAGTGTACGCCAATTATAAGTAAAAGACACGCCAACCTTGGAAAAAAAATGCTAAGCTTGATAATATAAATATACTGTCACTTGGTTAATTAGACTTATTAGTCATGTAATTAAAACGAATGATATTTTGGCGTTGAGTTTGCGTAAAATGTTTATATGCTTTTTTTTTTGTATTTTTGTATAGGTGACACCGGTAAGGCGATCAAGAAACGCAAGTCTGGTTCTATCGGGTGAGCACACACTATACGTCATATACTCTCGCTCTCTCTTTATCGTAGAAAACAGAGTTTCCTCAAGTTGCTAGCAGATGGCATTCTCGTTTTGAAATTGAGCCAAAAGTAATTAAAGATCTGACATACAATGGGTTATCATTGAGTTACTACTACTAGTCCCAGGCCTTCTCCGAAATCGCATTGATACACAAGACCCGGAATCGTACTTTTAACACCATCACGTTTTCCTTGAAATGTTTCTTTTTTTTCCCTATCTGGAAATGTTTGTATTGTTAGCATTTGATGAAGTGATAACGCATTTCTCATTATAGTTTGATATAATTAGAGGCCGAACACTGTAAAGTTAATAGCTGATTTTAAACGATTTTTTAAGCATATCAGACCGCGGTAAGCCAATTAATTTCTCAAATGTTCTTATTTGAATGTCAATTATGTGGTTGGCTGCCCAGGTGCTTTTCTTCCTACCCATTTCTGGGCCGCTTTTAGTTATTTATCTATTTTCGACATTGATGCATTTTTAAAATTCACGTATGAGCTCATCTATTTTGCATATCTTTATCTTCCACATCTCAAAGTTATTTATACTCGGTGGTAAACTTGATGCAAACTTGCAAAAGTTTATGGTTTGGGAGGCGAATCGGTTTTTAACTATACTTCTTAAAATACGTTTTTGTCATAGTTATTGATCAGTACACAACTTGTTTTTTCCTAACACTTTTGCTTTAGTTCTTACTGCTTTTTATTATGAAGCTGAGGATGTTGTGGTTTTTCAACGTATCATGACTTCATTAAATTTCAATGTAATAAGATTTCAGTAACTTTATAAAAATGTTTGGAGGTTGTTTCTTCATGTCATTTCCTCCCATAACAAGCAAATGGTGATTTTAAATTGAGTTTAATACTGTCTGAAATCAGACGGGTATGATCCAAAGCTATATGGTTTTCCCCAGACCTATGATATCCTATTAAGTGATGGTAACACTATTTATTTATTATATATTTATAAACTTTTTTTATTCCCCCAAAAAAAGACCACACATTTTGGCGATACAACACCACCAAGTACATGTACATTGTTTTGTGGCGTCTTGCTTTGTACTCGTAGAGGATGGCAAATTTGAGTGCAAAAGCTAATTCCTTCTCATGTACATTTTTGCACCTTCTCAAGCAGCCAAGTCTTCCATTAAATATTTTGAAGGTGGCTACGCTATGATACTGGAAAATGTATTCAAGCTCTAGGCTGTATTGGTTTACTGGTATTTCTAAAATCCGGTACAGCCAAAGTTCTCCGTGTTTGGAGTACATGACCTGTGGTATAATTGTGTGTCAATTTTCCGCCCTGCGCCGAATAGCATCTCTGCATTCCACGGAGGCCAGTGCTTAGCAAAGGACGCGGCTGTTATGGTCATATGTGGACAATTTTTTGACCACTGAAATGCATTTGTCGATTGTTGCCCATGCCAATGGTTTTGGAAGTTCGTACCCTAATATAAAATTCTGCTTTTAAAAACCCCTACATGGCAATCTATGTCATATGTGTGTTTGCCATTCACAAATGCTTATGAAGTTGAAATCTCGGGATTACAGATAAAGATATACTTGCTGTTGTTATGTTCGTTAATTTTTATTTAGTGTTACTTATACACAATATGATATTATGACACACAATGCCGGTTTGATAAGTTGTTTTAGAATGGGACGTGTATTGGTTCTACAAAGTTTAAAGTTGGTTTTGCTGTACGAGTTTGTTCCAATATATGATTTGGACATGGTATCATTGAAACATTTTGCATTTTAGTTTTCTAAAAAAAACTATAGAGGTAAAGTCAAGGAGATATCCTCAAATTTAGTTAATTTGTTCAGAACATTTTTAGACAAAATTACAGTAAATAAAGTTGGTTGGAATGCTGATTTAGGTTTTTAAGAAAATCATGGTGAAGAGAAATGTCTAGTGATATTTAAATTTGCCTTATTTTAATAGTGTTTTTTTATGGCAATTGCAGACTCAGTGTGCTTAATAGCCAAATAACTGCAATTTCCGGCAAGAATTTTGCATATACTCGTTATCTTCAGCAGGAGAAAACAGTGATTTTTGTGCGAGTGTGTGCACGCATAGAGCAGTAGAATAGGCTATATCGCACGCGTGTTTCGGAATAGCCTTATTTCACCCTTTGTGACTGACACCCTAATGACAATATAAAAGCTCATAAAATGGTGTAATCTTACTGCCAATCTTTCAATGGCACATAATGTTCATTTAAATTAATCCCAGAAAATCGGGGGAGTAAAGTGGAATTACCATTGGCAACCTAAAGCATCGTGCTTGAAATTTAAATCGGTTCATGTCTGAAATGTTGTTGGCCAAATAGTTGGAGGTTGTCGTCGTAATTTGAAACTAGGAAGATTATGACTACTTAGCTACCCGTTATGCCCTGGTATCACGGATGATTTGCATTCACGCATTGACCTTGTTAATAATTATAATGTCGGTTTAATAACTTCTCTTGCAGGTTCCATGTATTTGGCTAAGCGCTTCTCGCACGAACTCAAATGCAATGCCACGGATTTTTTTTTAATCTCTGGATCGTTTATAGCACTTCCTTGAAATTTGACAGTCCAATAATAGGATTATTCTATACTGTGCTAAGCGAACTGAACAGAATTTAGCCGGAATGAATAGGGAAAAAATGATACCATGCATGCATACAAGTTTACAATGACTGAATCTATAAAATTTGGACATTCGATTAATCTCGTGAATTTATACTACTACTTCACGGTGTGAATGGCACCAATTTCAATTGCAAATTACATTATTAATATTCATTTTCATAGCACACCTAAAGTGTTAACTGAGCTTGAATGTTTAGTACATTTGCTGAAAAAGAGGATTTCTCGAAATGAATATTGAACGTTGATGTCATCATAATGTTATAAAACAGTTTATTATTTTTCTTTCTGTCAATTAATGTAGAAAAACCAGTGTTGTTTTGTATATAAACTTGGTGGATGTAATTCGACCATTGGTGACGTACCATTATCTGAAAGAATTTACTAAAAATAAGTTAATAAAGGGCAGTCTGACCTATACGATTGCATTCATTAAATTGCATGAGAAATTGAAATTCACTGCAGCCTTTCTTAAATCAAAAAGCTATTTTAAAGACCCTTCACTGCGTAATTGCCACTTTGTGATATATAATTTCTAAAAATTCCACTCTTTTTTTTGTATATCTGTTTTTTAATTATTGTTACCCGTTCAGGTTTTATTCATCTCTTAACAATGGGATTTTGATTACCTGCTTCAGAGAGACAGGCCTTATTAATACTCTTGTATGCATACCACTCACTGCTACTATTTGTCAAAAGGGGAGAAAAGAAATGATATGTAGCTGAGCTTTAACAATGTAAAAATTCCTTTTTGATCCCTATCATGAACTCGCTGAATTCGGCTTATAGCCAAAGTTTTTCTATTAATGATATGCAAGGAAATGTGCATAAACCGATGTTCTAAACTATAGTTATCTTAAATATGCACTTGTCAGACATAGCTTAATGACCCGAAAATATGTTCTTTGATCATGCAGGACGAGGTTCAGACATCCTTAGCGGCTTAAAATTTAATTCTTGATTGTGTGTCGGGAATTAATTATCCCAAGCTTGCACACATACTGTGTGGGGTTTAGGGTGCATTTGCTACAAATGACTGGTTTGCTGTATTAAACGGTTAAATAGCGCACTTAAAAAAGTGGACAAGACTATAAAACATTTCATTGCTTTGTTCGTCAATGATTTGAGTTCTTCTCATGTCAAAGCACATTAAAATATGTAATAATTCCTAAGGCCTAGTTATACTCACAAGATGTTGAGTTATGATTAATATACTATTGTACTAGGACTTGTACAGGATATCTGTCCATCAGCTGGGAAGTCGGGAAGATATGCTGGAAATTAGTGTGAGGGACTCATTGAAAATTCTGGAATTTTTTTTCCATCAAATTTACTGAACACCCTGTTGTAGCATATACACTCTAGGCCCTTTAGAGGTTCGCTACAGTTTTTAGATTATGTATAGTTACATTACACTGCAAGTACAAAGTATATCAGGATACCCTACTCCTAACATACAATGCACTGATTTTTAAACATACACTGAATTCCATCTACCAAACGAGTGGTCTTGTATCCAAATGTCATAAATTCTGTAGCTTTACGATAGATGGCGATGTGAGTCTAGCTCTTGTATAATTGGTGGAAGTTTTTGATTGCATTATGAAAAAGCCTGCAGCCATTACTCTCTTCTTGTGCTCTTTCAAAGAACGAATGCAGAGTTCAAGAAGAAAAAAATCTTTCATTGTCTGTCTCTCTTATAAAAATGAAACTGCACCATACGACAAGCCTTAAAAAAACAAGGTTGTTGCGATGAAACGGAATTACAAAGATTAATATCTATTACTCCTGTGATGAATAATATTGTTGGTTTTAATCCGTTGTCCCGGATGCCGTATATAAATAAATGAATGTACATGGCCATTAATCATTTTTTTATGTTGTAATTGATTTTAGGGAAAAATTAATTTACGCTCGTTGTATACTGAAAAAAAATCGCATAGTGCCGGTGAGCGGTTTTAAATTCAGCAAATGTTAAATGATATTTCAGCCTTAGTTTAACAGAATTCCATGTGTTAGAATTATCCTTTAATTTAGGGAAAACTATTGCCAAAATACGCTTTCTGATAACAATTGAAGTTTTTGATTTCGACAGCATCAAGCATGGATCTGGATGCACATTTCTTTTATTTTTCAAGTTTTGATTTTATTAAGAAAAAATCAATGCGGTTACAGAATTATAACAATAATTTATGTCTGTGTAATTTTCGCTCGGGCGTGTTTATTTTTTTGTACCAAAATCGGCGTGCAATTTATTTTACATGCGTGGCAGTATTCCGCAAACTTGTTTAATTTGACATGCATAATTTGGATTTGCTTTTATAAAACCATATAAAATGCATGTACCGGTGTCGGCGATATAAAACAAACAAGCACTCTATACAAATGACTTGAAAACAAAACAAAAAAAAGTAGTAAATTATAGTTTTAAAAAAATAGAATAGCAATTATAAAACAGATCGGGTCTATAGGTCTAATGTGCGGCTAACAATTAAAGGTTAGCTCGCCACGTTAATTAGCCCTGTTAGTTATTGCAGTGTTATTCGCTTAGGCTGTGGGTTGTTGTATAGGTATACATATCGTTCGGAAGAAGCTTTTATTGCAGACATGTATGTATACGTGATGGAAGAAACGACGAGCTTGTGTATGTAGTGATAGTTGTTCTCGATATGACGATATCTTTTTGCGACTCTGTTAGTGTTGACTATATACGAGCTAATCAATAGATGGATTTAATGAGATTGTATATATCGACCATTTCTAGACGTGGTTGATATTCTTTACGTAACAGTTCCGTATATAATTTATTTAAGTATATACATGCTTGCAGAAATGGAAAGCATTGTTTTTTTTTATTTTCATTTTTAGGATTATGACTCAGACTAAATTGCGAAAGTTCAACTGCTTGCATTTTGCAGGGTTACAACAATCGTATATTTTTTTCTAAAGAATCCAACGCTTGACTATGAACTCGATTGCTAACCTAGAATAGGATTATAGAAATCGGTGGATTAAATTGGCATGATTTAGCAGTTTAGTAACTGATTTTCATATACCCATATGGCAATATGCACTGAACTAATGTTTGATCTACAAAAGAGATAGTTAACTTTGATAACCTTTGTTGTATAAACATTGCCTGCATGATGGGAACCATTTGGTAATTGTTAGTTTTCTCATTAGTGCACGTATATACCTCTGCCCACTATATCTCAACTGTGGCTGTTTTTTGTGCTGATATAGCCTTGTGATTCATTTCTAGAATGTAAAAATGTGTTTTACGCGTATAGATTCTGAACTAAATGGGAGCGTGACCAGTTGAGGTTCTGTTTTGTAAATTGGTTGGATTCTAAAGCTACGTATTCGTATTCGTTATATATTTGTGTTTATAATATTTTATTGTGATGGTTTTTAAAAGATTTTTACTTTAACTTTCTTAATGTACGGAACCAGTTTTTTTAAAACTTTGACGTTACGAAAATGATAAATTCGAGTAGAATTACAAACTAGAATTGTAATTATGTCTGCATCATTAATGTATACATTAAGGCAACGTTGGATATTTACTGTAATAATGCTCAATTAAACATTTTGTACCTACATAGTAAGTATAGCGTTCTTCTCGATATGTACATATGTATACACTATAACAGTTTTTTTAATTTTTTACTTCATAAATGTATAGTGAAATTACCCTCTGAGCCCTCATTTGGTAGAGGTTTGGTGTACCTTGCTGTATGCTTTTATATTTTTAACAACCCGTTCTCAGCCAGCCCAGTGGGTGTTTTTTTTTTCTCGATGCCTCCAAGCCAGCGCAAGGGATTTTCCCCCTCTAGGGCAAGCACCCTGTATGCCAGTTGAATGGAAACCTGAGCAATGTTTATTCAAATGTCAATGCGTACCCCTCCTCCAACTCCTTCACCCTTGTTGTTGAACATATATTTAGGGCATCTGTTATATAATAATTGCTTTATTCCAGCGGAGCTTCGTAGCGAAAGGCAGGCCATGATTAACGTGGCGATCAATAATTTCAAACAATACTCGCAAAACGCTTGATAGTTCTAATACAAATTGCAGCTTTTTGTGTGTTCCCTAGCGGGTTAGGTAAACCCATTAGAAGCAGCTGCCTCGCATGTTTTGCATTATTGACCGAGTGAGGTTAAAAAAGCCAGGAGGATGGGAAAAAAGCACCCATTGTAACACTTGACAATAATACAGGCATGTGTTGCGCGCGTTATCGTTTTCCATTAGAAATTTATTGTATTGTAGAGCGAAGTCTTAACGCAAATGACAACAGGGTTTTCCGTATTGGCGCAATGAAGGAACGTAAGAATGCAGAATAGCAGGATAAACACAAGTTGGGTAAAACGTGACAGTGCCAAATAGGTATAGTGTCGAGGAAAGTGGAAGGAGGGCACGTTGACAACTATTGTGCTTTTTTTTCTCAAGTTATTGATTGTATGCGAGGGCGAGGGGGCAAACTCACACATGACCTATTACATTCAATTTGCCCTCTACTTCATATGAAATGCTGTACTCTCAGGTGTGCTTTATCCAGGTGGGAGATTTTTGAGGAAATATTTAGCCTGTGGAAGCTGAAATCTATATGCTGTCTGACTGCCATCACGCATGCACTTGGCGCTGGAAGAATCCTTCATTCAGTGATACAACCATGAGCATTTTTTATTGGAATATTAGGACAAAATTTGGTCAAGGGAATGTTAAAGAATATACGCTGTCGAGTTTGGCAGTAAATCAAATCGAAAGTTCCCTGTGGTTTTAAGTATGCTCAAAGATGGCATTGCAAATTTTGTCTGTAGGAATCTCATGAGGGGAAAATACAATCTTTCAAAATCATTACCAAGTAATCTCTGATTGAATGATTGAAAACTGCATCATATTGTTGGGAATCTTCTAACGCAAAATACACCTAAACGTCTAACCATATATCAAACAAAGTATTGGAATTGTCTGCAGGCCATCTTGGAAAGTTGCAGATATATATACAGAGATTTTTTAAGATACATGTTTGGATGATCAGCTTATACATTTTTCTATTGAGTATCCAAATACACCTCTTTATCTCAGATTTTATCAAGTCTTTCATGTCGTAGTAATGTAAGAAATATTTGGAATGTTTAACCTTCATGGCGAAAGTGCAAGGACAAGATATGTCCAACAGGAGCAGTACAACAGTTTCTGTACGCGGATTTATTTACGTATCCCTCGTCAACCATCAATATGTGCCTATGCAGCGGTAGTGATTGACTTACTCGACTGAGCACTGATTCAAAACACGTTGCTATGGCAACGTAAAAAAAAACAGATTGCACAAGAGGGATTCTCTCCAGGAACCCCCACCTCGCCTATGCAGACTGAAGCCTTTTTTGCTCCTAGGGACCCATTGTGTGCTGAAAAGACATGCGAACCAGAGAGCTAGGAGAGCAAAAGCCGTGTTGGTGTGTGTGTGTATATATTCCGGTGTATGCCAACGTCCAAGTTTGGGGAAAACTGGCGGCCCTCTTCAGTTTTCTCTCACAAAAGCGCAGATTTCGGGCTTAGAGATCCATTTATCATGTGGAAAGCAAAGGAAAGACCAGATTAGCCTTGCGGGGGAGGGGAAACCGAGAATCAATGCGTCGTGGGGGTAGAAATCGTGGAATAAAGAGCAGATGAGGGAGGCTAGATGACGGACGACCCTGCTCCTAAAAAAGTGAATAAATGATGGGACAATAGCATTACTTATTGAGGTTTGTTCTGTGGTGCATCGCCCGAGTACGGGGTGTCTCATTGTGGAAATTTCTAATCGTTAATGGATTTCCTACCGTCGTCACCGCTGCACTTAGCGAGATTTGGAAGCAGTCAGTTTGCGGACATCAATGCTAGACATCTCCTAACCGCCTAATTTGCGAGGCGACATTTGCCTAATCTGTTCCTCTATATACTATGTAGCTGTCGAGAACCTAGGTTAACAAAGTATTTTCATCCCTGATGTGCAATGCTCAAAATCTGTGCTCTAAGGTTTAAAAAGTCCACGAGCACTTTGACAGATCCGTAAGGTCCCTGTCTCCATTTGGTCGATGTTGTACATTTTCACATGCTTAGAAATAACAAAGTTTCCGAAATATACATACACATTTCAGGCAGTTTTACACCTTTCGAATTTGCAATGCCATCTGATGTTCTGGTTTTAGAACCTCTTCAGTGTAGTAGTTGTATGCTGAACGTGAGATCCTTTGTTGTTTGTAGCTGAGGAAAGCCTTTATTTTAAGTCATCTAACAGTTTGACTTTTGCTTTATGCCACAGTATGTATAGATGTTATATCTACAAAGATGATGTGCTGATTTTTTTTTTGTTTGCTTCGATCACTGCGAGTTGTGACTGTGACTGATGTCGGCCAAAATACCCTGTGGCAGAAGTACAAAATTGGGTAAAAACAACAGACTGGCACGAGATTCGCATTTATTTAAATTCATGATGTGTAGAAATATGAAAAAAAGAGCAATAGGCAGGATTATTCAGGTTCATCATGTTGCATGAGATTGCAGTTCAGCTCAGGGGAAAAGATCATGTTTCTGAATGGCTGTCAGTATACTGTCAATTTAACAGATGGGTTAATTTTTGACAAATATGTATTATAGAGCAAACATTGCTTTTTGATTTGGTGCCTCGTATAACTTGTTAGATGGTAACTGAGATGGTTTCGAGTTTTGGCAACTTAAGATGACATTTTTAATATAAAATGTCACGGTTGTTAACATGACAAAATACTTTGTTTATTTATTCGTATTATTATTTAAATAATATTTATATACATATAAGTTGAGATCAAGGTGCATTCACATGATTATTGAGCAGTGCCTACATAGTGTACAATGTAGCTACAAATGCGTATTTGCGTCATGCCCTGTATTGCCCTATCATCCTTTACCTTTTTCCATATTGTATTTTATGACAATGAATAACGCAGTTGGTTTGCTAATGGTGCGTTGTCATTATTTTGATAGCTTGGCAAACGTATATTATGTGAAATGGTTTTATAAATGTTCATCCACGCTTAAATTAATGAAAAAATGGTGTACATCGCAATTTTTCTTAGTCACTGAATAACGACACAAATATTGGTTAAATTACTAATTTAAAATTATTCCCATGACGTTCAAGTTAATTATGCTATGCAATTTATTTTGACGTATATGTAGAATATTTTAATGACACGTTACGTTATGGTTACATTAGTCAAACTGTGGAAAACGTGTTTCATCACAATCAAGTAGAATTTGAAATTGTTGGAAGCTTAAACTAAAGAAACGTACAGGTTATTAATGAACTGTATTTTTATGTTTTAAATGCTTAACAATGTCTAACTTATGACATAGTAGCAGTAGTGTTTCTGTGATAAAAAATACATATGAAATGCTTTAAATATGTTTAGTGTTGTACGATTTTCAAGGTTTAAGGTAGCCAAATTAGAAGTGATTGGTTGAATAGATTATTTATTAATGCATTGCCATAAAGGGAATATTGTTAAAATATACTGGAAATTATAGTTCCTTTGGGGATACGTTGTATATTTGTATTACTGTATTGATACAATATTGGTTGAAGTATTCATTTAGTCATTCTGAACAACATAGTATATAAGGATTTCACTTTTCGACTCTGTATGCATGCACTCGCAATTTTTGTAATGCGCACTCTATCCACTATAAGATTAATGCAAAGTTGGCGTCCAGTATTTTACTTTGCCACCCATCAATTTACGGTAATGACATTGAGTTGTACAATGAAAATATAGCTAGATACCCCATTATCCCATGATTGCTTTGTTGGCATGGCAACGGTCAACACAAAAGCTCTGCTGTTAAACTGATGAAAACCCATAGGTGAAAAAGTGGCTTTGGACGGTATACGTCAATGTTGGTGGATTTCTTTGATATTATTCAGCACGGGGTTTATAGAGAAGTAGGGGGTGGGGTGCGATGCAGGCTACTGCAGTTTAGAATGATACATTGTAGTCGGTATTATATACAACGCACCGACCTTAATCATCATTTCAGCCCCAAATCCTGTACGGCCAATTTCCCTTAAGTCCTCTGATTGCGAGGCAAGACTTTGAGCCGTTACTCACCCGACTTTTCGGGATTTTCATTATTTAGCCTATAGTGGACTTTCACAAGTTTTCTACATAATGTATCGGTATAGAAAGAAAGAACTGATGGAGAAGTTTTAACACCCGTCTGTCTATAGGTTTTTGAAATATTGCCACGTGTTAGTCGAATGAGTACATTTTGCACTGGAAAATTTGCCTCAATCCCCGACTGCATAAAATTTCGATTTTCAAAAGATGTTCGGCTTTCGGAATTGGTCGTCACAGCTTAAATTTCTCGAGTGTTCGGAGCCCTTTACGAGTTTCTTAGTTCGGGATCTTGCCTGTATAATTTACTACCAGACCACTTTGGTAGGATAACCACGTCGGATTATATGTCAAGGCATATATATTTATAATTCCTGCTTTGAAATTAATATTAATTCAAGTGATGCTCTGTGGAAACACTTGAAATTATTATAAAATCCTGCGTAAAAGTGAGCCGAGATCGTCAAATTTAGATAAAATTATTCGGATATTAATTTGCAATGCCATGCTGCGTGGTGTATGTGTGCTAGGCCTGTATAATCAAACAATAATTTTTGAGTAAACTCTTTGATTGTGCAAGCACGTTTGAGTGCATTTAACACAGATTGGTGGTGGGAACATTTTGGCTGCAACTGGTCATAGCACACGCACGAGGCAATCGAGATATTCCTGTATATTCCCAAAATCTTCCTTTGGAATATTTAAAAAAGAAAAAATGTCTGATGTTAATGGGGATTTGATGTTTTTGCCAAGATACGCCGCTACAATTTCTAATTACATAGCCCCATGTGCAAGGGCAAATTTCGAAATAAATCTCCCCCGAGTCGAGATGTAAACCCTGTACCTTGATAAACTGTGGGAATTTTTGGGATTGATGAGATCTGGAACACTTTGAGAACAACGAAAATGTGGTAACCGCATATTAGGCCTATTGCGCCATATAAAAAAACGAACAACATACCTCCCAATTAAGGCGGAATTCTACGGATCAATCCGAAAGATAACGTAGAATTCGTGAGCTTCGGATGATAGACGTTAAGGAGGTCTCTGTAGTATCTGCTGTAAAAAAAATAAACACTGGAAAGCAAACTTTTCAACCCTTTTTATCTCGTTATTCTTCCTTACACGCCCCACGCTATATCTGTGCATTACTGTTTGTATAAATAGTACCTGCGCTCCATGTACAGATTTGTTATTACAACTTCTTAAACATACATGTTTCCTATCTTATTTGGCAAACTTAGTATTTTTTCCCCCTCTAAATATTTGCTTATAACATACATGTTTGTCTTATATAGGAATTAAGCACAAATCGATAATCCATATACGTGTTATATTTGGCTCGATGCGGCAGAAAGAGCTGATCAAAAACTTGTTTGAAAGCTTTATCAACACGTCTGGGGTCGTTTTGATACAGTTAGATTCAGGGCTGTTATATATTTTAACAAAAGTTTATATCCAGTACTGTAAATCATATTTTTAACAACATGTAATAAATAGATATGCTCATAAATTTATGCAAATATTGTTTTAAAGTTTAATGTGCTGTCGATATTTCCCATTCATGTGATTATATGAAATCAATTTTTATTAACCAGACTTCCACATAATACATTAGTTCAGTTTACACACATCAGTTGCGTGTCCACTAAGTGTCAAATCTAATGGAAAAACGAACGGTAAAGTGCCGGACGTGTGTAGATGATTCCACATAATTCTATGAAAAGACGAAAAGTGGGTGATATTTTCTTCACCGACGGAACTGTCGTGTGTCAATGGATATTTAGTCTAGTTTTTTATGATGTAGATCACAGCCACTCTGTATAATTTGGGGTGGATAATTGATGCAATATTTTAATATAAAACGTAAATTTTATCATTTCTGTTTACTGCAGCAGCTAAAAGTAAAATCAAGTAAGATCAAGTAAAAGAATGAAAATAAAGTTAAATATTTTTCATTATGGTACTATATATAACTTCAGCATCAAAATTTAGCAGATGATTCTATAGCTCCTGTATTTGCTTGATTCCACTGACCACCATTCCTCCACTAGGCTGAACCATAGATGTTAAGTTTGACAAGGGGTAAGAAGTTAGATGGATTTGGCCAAACCGCTCGCAGTCACTGACCCCTGTGCCACGCTGGCGAGGGGAAAAAAGGTGGCTTAGGGGGCTGTTGGGTGTAATGTTCTTGCTTTATCCTCATTTACAATAAGTATTTTTCAATCTAAGGTACATTCCTTTCTTTTACTTTTTTGGAGGTTATTTAGAAGAATAGGATGAAATATGAATAATGACCGTTTCCGGCACTCAGGGCTATTCCTTTTCTTCAACCGCGTTAACTTTGGATACTATGGCATATTTTCAGGATTAAGCTAATTTAGAATTTAAACGATGCTATCGTTTCATCCTTTTGTTGCAGTTTATCCGCGAGCCATGTCTTGCTTTTTTTTAAAAAAAAAGTGTTTGCAAGTGATCAGAAAAGTTCCACACATGGCCATGCTGAAAATTTTCAGAATTCGTGTCTGTCGATCGTCGTTATTTTATTTATTTTTTTGTTGTGGGTTGTTCATAACAATTTCTCAACAAGCCACAACCTATAATCAATACACTGTGCCGTTTGATTCGTGACATTTTCAAGCATGTCACGTTTTGTTTTAACCAATCTGGCAATATATCTGTGGTAACTGAATTCGTATAGTTCTATATGCAAATGGCATGCAGCAAAAAAAAAAAAGACAAACATCTTGTCGTGCTGTTTCGACAACATACCCGTTTCGAGTTTAACCATTAGCATGAAAGATAGGCTTGGGTGGGTTTGCATAACGTATATACTGTATAGTAGTAATACCTGTACACTATAGAATCTTCAACATTTCTATTTATTTGTGTGCCAAAGTTTGGTTCAAGTGGAAGTACTTCTACTAGAATTCCTTCTACTTGGTCTTGCAATTTCCATGTGTTTTGAAGGATTTCTGATGGAAATTTAGTTGTCTGCCATATATAAATTTAAGGAGAATAAACAGTTCATGAAAAACATTATCTATTCCTTTGCCAGAATTTCGACAATCATCAAATGACGTCGGTTTTTTGGATTATTTGGCAATGTTTCAAACAACACAACGACCTGTGAGGTTTTCTGTTTTATTTTCTTGTTGAATTTCGGAATGGTCCAAACAGCTCTGGTTTCCATTATTGTCAAAACCTGCACGTTCGCTGTGGAATTCTTACGATAATGAAGAATAATTGTTACAAAATGTTATACTACGTGTTTGGCAAAAACATGGTTTCCACGACCATATTCAAATGTGGCTTACGTCAACTCAACAGTCATGTGATGTCATACGTATTGTACTGTCACTGCTCACTTTTAAAATATTGAAAATGTTTTTTTGTTTTTTTTTGTATAAAGAGGATTTTTATGAATGAGGATGAATAAGGTGAAACAATTATACAAATGGCTTTTCAGTGAAAACAAGCAACTTTTGTCACTCAGTCATTACACCTTTTGTGACTTTTTCAATACTGAATATTTTGAGTCCAGTGAAGAGCATGTGTGTCCCACAAACCTCTTTTCTCTTGATAGAAATTGGTTTCACCTCTTTTTCGAAATTCAACTAATTTTTTTGAGGGTAAATTGACATAATGATTGCACGTGCCATGCATAACCAAGTTTGAAGTTCCCATGTCTTTTAAATGTGGACAAAGTGGATGACTAGAAATTTATGAAGGTTGTCTTTTTCACATGTACATTTTTCGTACTTAGATGGCGAAACAACCATTCACTGCTTCGGTTAGTCACAATTATGAATCAAGCAAGTGTTGCATGCACTAATTTTTAAGCGTTTTGACCACAATAACTAAGCCTCCTGGGATTCTCTGTAGGGAATATTTAGTCAGAAAAGATAAGGGGAAAAACCACTTAAGTACAAAAAAATGTTTTAAAATATTTATTAAAAGCTTGGACCAAAGAGTATGCGGAACATGTGCTGGAATAACTTATAATTGCGTTTTCAAATATGGGCAATCAGTACACCCAAATACAATGTACCAAAACTGATTAGTAAATATTTTGGTGATGTCTTTGGGATCCCTTAGCACAACTCGTAGATGTGTTTTATGAAAAATGTTCAATATCGGTTACACATGTTTAACGTAAGACTGGGGAATGACGCTGATGAGCTTTTGGAGTTGGTTGAACTCTTAATTCTTACTAGTTTTGTTAAGTTAAAGAATAATGCCAGGGAGGTATGGGCAACAAAAACCAAAGCGCTTAAAATTAAGGGGAAACGCGAGAGAGATAGAAAAGGGGAGATAAAAAAGATAGACATTGAAGAGTTTGCACTGATGAGTATAAAAAAAATCCCAGTTTTTGGGGGTAGAAAGAAATCAAGGGGGATTGGATGGGGAGTGCTTAGAAAAGAAAACAAGAAGAAGAAAAAAACATTCATGGGGTGTGATTGATGTCTCCCGTTGATGTATTAGCAAATACCAGTCTGCATATTTCGAGTCTTTGTCATTATATAATATGCGCCTTGCTTATCCCTCATAACTTGTTCAGCCATCAACAATTTTAGCTTTTACTTTTTTTCCATTTTCTTACTTACTATTTTTGGCCCTCATTGACCTTTATGTCTTTTTTATATTTTTTTGTGGAGGTGAGCACCTACACTATTATTTCTCCCCTCTGTACTTTAGCCCAAAGGTAACCTAAATGACTTTATGTGGAAACCAAGGGAACTGCCAGAATTAATGATTATCAGTTAGATGTATTGATTTATAAAAATAATCTGCATGACTAATAGAATGAAGGGCTGGTGATTTGTGGACAGCTTGTAATTTTTCATTGCAATCTGCTTTTTTTTTTCTTTTTCGAGACTCCACCACTGCAATCATCCATCCCCCTCTAATGCTAATCACGATTATTAATCTAATGACCGTCAGAAATTATTCTACAATATCGGAAAGAAAGGGTTTTCCAAAAATGCAAAAGTCATTCAACACTGAGTGCGGATGAATTCTGAAATTCGTCATATTAGTTTTTGGGGCGATTATTCTGATAGTTTTTAGCTTAATGGTAACAAGCTGGCAATGATTAGGATGTTTTTGACAAATGGTAAGTCATAACAAAAATGATAGTGCCATCAACAGTTTCTTTTAGTTTTTGGCTATCTTTGGCAAATAGGTTACAAATATATAAATGAGGCTTTCAGGGATGTAAAAAATAATGGGAACACTTGTGTAGATGAATATTTCTGTAGCAATATGTTGTTGGGCCACATTTCGTCTTAAATTTATCAGCAGTCTTTCTTAGAATGGACGTGTGCATCCTTAAGATATGAATTGACAGTGAGAATCTATTCCTCACTCTACAGAAAGTTTGAAGGCTGAGGATGGTACAACACCATGCCAATCATTAACTCGTGTTTCCATTATTTTGTACAACTGTTGAGAAATCAAGCGTGATAAAATATCTACACAAGGGCCCAACGTTAAATTTACACATTTTGATGATATCTGAACTTGGGAGTCGTTAAATGTCAGCTGATATCAATAAACAAACAAGCCGTTCACGAACACGAGGATTTGCAGATATGCTTTTTTTGAAATTCTTACAATGTGCATTGTTGCTTTTGTCTGTAATTTCCAGGCCGTGTACCGCTTGAAATTGTGCAGTGTTGGTTTTCAGATGGATGGCTTATTAGTACCTGGTTGGCGTGCAGTCGTGGCAAACAGGTGGTGCGAAGTGCAAAACAAACGAGCTAATAGACGTCTGAATAACAGCTCGGCAAATATACATGCATGCAGACCATTAAAGCACTAATTACCCAGATAATGCAGTTTTAAAGTAAACATTGTAAAAAGCGAGCAAAACCTGTGCACATTTTCGTCTACAGCAGTTTACAAAAGGGCTACCTGCTTGAAGAAAGGTCAACAAATTCCTTGCAGTACTCGATATGAGTGGTGGATAAGAAGATAATGGTAGCACTTTTTCCTTCCCTTGTGTTCTGTGCTGTTTCACAAGATACATAGCTGTGTTTTGAGTAGAGTACATTTGACATGTTGTTACATAAACAATAAGGTAATCTGTCATCATGTACGAGTAGATATTTTAGTGTGGTATGTTTTCTCAACTGATTAAACATGACTTTTGTGCCATTGTTTTACGGCTGGTTAGGTCACTGCTACTGACTTCATGTTTTTAGTTATGTACTGTATGTGAGCCTCCAAAACTCATGTGCTTGAATTTTTATCAACTCGGAAAAGTAGGGAATTAGGCTTGAAATTCGTGTTAAGCACCAGTTAATGCTGGAATTTCCTGACTGCGTAGTAAGACAGAAAATTCCATGTAAAAAATCCAAAGTGTTGACAAATATTGTTGTAGTTAGTCATGGGTGTATCTTTAAAAATTTAAAGAAAAAACCATGAAATATTCTTGAATTTCTTCCAACAAGTTTAGTAGAGAACCTGTCATTATCAAAGAAATAAAGCATAATAAAATCCAATTACGTTCACAAAGATGGTAACCTCAAATCAGTGCAATTCTTGTTAGTTTTATAAGTATATTTTGCTGCTGAAAAGCACTCAATAGTTAAAATAATTTTTTTTTTCGTGTGAAAATAAATCAAAATTAGCTAATGACTGTGTTATTTGCTTATAGTGGTGGCAGTAATAATTTGCAAAACAGCAGGATGTCAGATTGGGAAGAGGAAATTGAGCACTGAATAAATAATAAACCCTATAGGCTGCAAGTTCTGAGAAAAAACACTCCGCATGAAAATTATGTTGATTAAGCTTAACCGCGGGAAATCAATCGGTTTTTTTTAATACCTACAAACTTTGATAATTGCTTTATATGGTAGAAATACTTTGGTTGAGTTGCCTTCTGAAACTAGAGACAGGTTTGGGAAAAGTGCATTTTTTTTAAGTGGCTTCCCAGTTCCCATGCAGCCTAGACTCTCAGTCGTGGCTTTTTACTTGTCTTAATTCGTTTGTTAATTATCCAACCAGAGGCGTAGCGAGGGTATTTGGCGCCCGGGTACAAGGTATAAATTTGGCGCCTTCCCCCCCCCCCGTACCGTACC
>JAQGAE010000449.1:0-36677 GCA_034696685.1 Julus scandinavius | reverse complement strand
AACTTATTACCTCTCCAAACTATTTACCCCTCCAAACTAATTACCCCTCCAAACTAATTACCCCTCCAAACTAATTACCCCTCCAAACTAATTACCCCTCCAAACTAATTACCACTCCAAACTAACAACCCCTCTAAACTAATAAACCCTCCAAACTAACAACCCCTCCAAACTTATAACCCCTTCAAACTAATAACCCCTCCAAACTAATAACCCCTCCAATCTAATAAACCCCTTTAAACTAATAAACCACTCTAATCACATTCACATCACATAATAGTTAATAAATATGAGCATTTATAATCGTAATGCCCCAGTATTAGCTAACCATAACTCCTTATTCTAATGCATCTGTTCCAAGTAGTACGGGTGGCCGAGTGGGCAAAAGCGTTAGGCTGGTGTTAGCAAGTTTCCGGGTTCGCTTCCGGCTGTGAACTGCTTAAAAAAAAGTAGATTCCGCAGAATTCTGCTGGAATGACTCTTAAAGAATTAGACACCATAATTTTGAAACGATTTAGGACGATGACTTCTGCAGAAATCTGATAGTCATTTTTTGTTCACTAACTACAAATCCCTTCCAGATGGTCGGGCGGTATAATGGGGGACCAAGACGGGGAAGAGCGAGTTCGAGTCAGTGGTGGAATCGAGTTTATTTTAATAATAAATTTTTAAAAAAGGAAGTAAACTACGAGATAAGTATAAATTCCAAATTGCCAGTTGATGTGTAGTGGATGGTCGAGTAGTGAAGCCGAGTGCCAGTGAAAGATGGCGATGGCCGCTGAGTGCAAGTTCGAATCAGCGGTAGAGAAAAGCTGTTTTACTAATAAAGCAAAAATAACCTGAAATTAATTAAGAGATAAATATTAGTTCCAAAATACTCGTTCATGTGAAGAGGATGGCCGAGTGGTGAAGTGAGGGACCAGGGTGAGGTGGAGACGACCGATGTTTGCAAGCTCGAATCAGTGGTGAATCGAGCTTATTTTAATAATAAAATAAAAACCGGAAGTTATTTAAGAGATAAATACAAGTTCCCAATTATATAGTGACGTGCAGAGGATGGCGGAGAGGTAAAGCGGAGGACCAGGACCAAGACGAGGCGGAGGCGACCGAGAGGAGCGAGTTCGAAACCGAGGATCATCAAGTAAAAATAATGGTAAGTATATGAAGCGGTTGTGGTGGGTATGTGTAGTATGTGGAGGATGCGAAGGTGGTGAAGATAGGAGGAGGAGGTGACGAAGAGTAAGAAACCGCCGTGGATGGATGTGGAAGGCTCCCGGGGATTCTCCCGGGCCTTCGGGGAGGTGTAAGAAGGGGGATGTATGCCAAAATTTGGCGTGTCGTGGCGCCGCGATGCAGTGACAGGACGGCGGCAGCGGCGACGACACGCAAAATTTTGGCATAACCGCCCCCTCTTACACCTCCCCGAAGGCCCGGGAGAATCCCCGGGCGCCTTCCACCTCCATCCACGGCGGTTTCTTATTCTACGTCACCTCCTCTTCCTCCTCCTCACATCTTAACCACCTTCGCATCCTAAACATACAGTGCACATACTCACCACAACCGCTTTATATACTTACCATTTTTTTTACTTGATGATCCTCGGTTTCGAACACGCTCCTCTCAGTCGCCTCCGCCTCGTCTTGGTCCTGGTCCTCCGCTTTACCTCTCCGCCATCAATATATAATCTGGAACTTATATTTATCTCTTAATAACTTCCGGTTTTTTAAATTTGTTGATAAAATACACCCGATTCTTCCAGCGACTCGAACTCGCTCAAGATCCACGTCCAGATCCTCCGCTTTACCTCTCCGCCATCCCTTTCACATCTACGACTGTTTTGGAACTAATATTTATCTATTAATTAGTTTCCAGTTTTTTTACTTTATAAGAAAAATAATCCTGCCTCCACCACTGATACGAACTTGCACGTATCAACATTCTCCACCTCATACTGGTTCCCCGCTTCCCGACTCGTCCAGCCTCTTCACATGATAGTGTGTTTTGGAACCTATACTTATCTCTTAATTTACTTCCGGTTTTTAAAATTTATTATTAAAATACATCCGACTCTTCCACTGACTCGAACTTGCTCACGGTCCTCGTCCTGAACCTCCGCTTTACCTCTCCGCCATCCTCTTCACGTCAACGTATAATTTGGAAATAATACTTATCTCTTAATTAACTTCCGGTTTTTTATTTTATTATTAAAATAAGTTCGACTCCACCACTGATTCGAACTTGCAAACATCGGTTGTCTCCACCTCACACTGGTCCATCTCTTCACCGCTCGGCCATCCTCTTCACATCAATAACTATTTTGGAACTAATATTTATATATTAATTAGTTTCCGGTTTTTTTTACTTTATTAGTAAAATTATTCTGTCTCCACCGTTGATTCGAACTTACACACAGCCGCCATTGCCATCATACACTGGCACTCTGCTTCACGACTCGACCATCCACTACACGTCAAATTGCAATTTGGAACTTATACTTATCTCGTAATTTATTTCCTTTTTTGAAAATTTATTATTAAAATAAATCCGGTTTCACCACTGACTCGAACTCGCTCTTCCCCGTCATGGTCCTCCGTTCTACCACCCGACCATCATCTTCACAGCAACACATATTTTGGAACTTATACTTATCTTGTTCACTTCCGGGTCTTAAGTTTATTATTAAAAGTTAATAAAAAGTTAAAGGGTACACATATCTCCATTCAGCCTTGGCCCTATACTTTACTGTTTTGCCACCACTCCATACATAGTAGTTTTCGTTTTTGAAGAAGTGAATTTTAATTGGCTATTCAATCATTTATCTTGAATTGTGAAAATAAGGCATCCAACAGCCTGACTGTTTAGATTTAAACGCTGCCGCCATTTATATTCTTTCTATTATGTTCTCGTCATCAGCGTAAAGTTGTAGATGTCTTGAAGGTTTTCTTTTTTATTTGGAAGAAATGTTCTAAAAACTTATTTTAATGAAGTTATAATATCTTAAACTGTCTTTAAATATTAATTACGAATCTATTTAAAATAATAAAAACGACTTAATAGTAATCATACAATGAGAACGAGATTTGAGTCATTCAGGGGCTGTAAACACCTGAAAGCACAATTTAGCTTCTGAAATGGTAGTTTTAAATAACGGCGCTTTTGCTTAAAGTGTTTTTACTATTAAAACAACTGCAATGAATAGTGTTGCGGGCAGTTTTTAATCTGTATTAGCTATGTTTAATACACTAAATATCTACTGGAAATTGAAAATCTGCACCAATATAATAATTTCAAAGGGTTCGTCCAGAATGGAACGATCAAAAGTTATTAAACGCTCGTTGAAGCTTTGAATGACAGGGTTTTAAAGACGAATTTTGTAACAAAACGCTGTTAAATAACCATTAATTTACTCAAAACAGAATTTAATATTGCAATTGTTATTGATTAATACCATATTTACCTGTTTTAAACAAAATCCACCTTACATGAAGGTCAAGCATAATAAAAAACTCACTTTTTAAAAAAAAAAAATTGCATTCGATGTTAAGTTGAAAACTTGCTCTAAATCTAATTCAATAATTAGATTGTTTTTTATGACACGTATTTGTACACCATAATTTCATTTGTTGCAGTAAAGGTGAAATAAGGTTTTATAATAATTCCCTTATACGGGATTATAACTAACGTTAATTTATTTCCCATCTTCAAAGCCCATTTTAAAAAACTGGATGCGCTTAAAACGTCATATTTGAAGCATCCCAAACAAATTATTTTTTCTGAGTTTAATTCGAGAAAAAAGGTTTTGAATGAAGGGAAAAAACCAACGAAAGCCTTGCAAATAAAGTCATGAAAGTCAAACTTGTTTATTATTATTTTTTTAAATCTACCATTGCAAAGTGAAAAACGATAATCGATTTCAATAGCTGATTTATCAAGCTATTTTAAACAATTTTTATTTTTATTTAATCTCATTGAAAGTGATATGGTTGTGATCCCTCTTAAAATACGCGCTGGGCATTCAAATGGCCCATCGCATAGAAGGTCTTAGATAGAGCGCCGTATTCGACTGGGACATTCGAAATATACGATAATGCTTTTCGTCTGCACAGTGACGGCAAAATGGCGTCGTTGATGAGAGGAAATGCTCTGAGAACCTTAAATTCCTTGAAGAATTCTAGTGTTCTGTGTTTATCTAGTCAGTTTTCTTCCATTACTGATGAATTAAAAATAGTGGATAAAGAAACTCATACGGGACAGGTAAGGGTCGTAAGCTCACTTAAAGCATTTAACGATCGTTGTACTAGTAAGGTATTTCTGTCCTAATTTTGAGGTGATGTATTGATTTGAGTCGACCACTTATTCGTGCTTAGTTATATCATCTTTGACCATACTTGATATCGTGCATCGTGATATCATTTATCCTTCGTGCATTTGCATTGGGAATAAGGTGATGACGAGTCTGTTTGGGCACCAATAGTGTCATACTCAAAGAGATGGTATAACCGAACTTAACATATAGTCCAAGCATAGTTTGCATTTGCTAAACATGTTGGCTTCCCTGTCCGTGGATCTCGCGATTTTCCACAACTTTTTCAAGTCGAAAGCTGGGATATTCCCACTAAAAATCGACCACAACTGATCCAGTAGGCTACTCCATTTATCAATATTTTATTTTCAAATGTTTTACTTATTTTTTATAGAAATGGGACGAAAAAGATTACAGACTAGCACGGTTTGCCGAGAAACCTAAACAGGTAATGTCAATTCTTCAATTAGTTAAATGCCTCGACCCTCGTATAAAGTATTACTGGTCAACACGAGGCAAGTCTCAACTCTTAAGAGGCAGTTAAAACGGTGTTACCTTAATATTTTGCATAACATACACTAACATAAATTCCTTTCTAAAGTTATAAATTCTTCCTAATTGTACATTTCGCATTTCAGATCAATGAACGATTTGCCATTGATTTGATAGCAGAAGCTCCTCCAAAAGCAGTTCATTCAAGGGCTACTTATTGTGATGGAGGTGGAGGCCTGTTGGGACACCCTAAAGTCTATATTAATTTGGTGAGTTAGACACTCGATAGAAACATTATTACTATAGTTAAACTGAGTTTTAATCAGTTTCTTACGTTTTTATTTGAAAAGGACCAGCCAGGCAACCATACATGCGGCTATTGTGGCTTGCGCTTTTTTCAAGAGAGTGGACATCATTGAAGCGCCAGGAATTGGGTCAAAGATGCAGCATCGGTTTAGATAATTCTTAGACGAATTAAAAATGAAATTGTAAAATATGATAATTTTAGAAAAATAGTGGCAACAAATATTAAACATCACTGAACTGTATGTTATTCTTGAGGCATTATTTTAGATCAGTATCATCTGTAAGATCTGGAATGAAATCACTATGATTTTGTGCAGTATAATTATACAACAAGATATTTTCATATTTTATTAACGCAGAAATTATAAAATACAAAATAATATGTAAGAAACAGGATACACAACCTGTTGACTTTATATAAAACATTGAGCAAGACCATTTGTACAAATGATTACAGACATATAATTACTTGCACTCAATATTATCTGCAATCAGCCTAATTACGATTATGCAACCCTAGTGTGGTGGACTGTATACACTTGTTATGAGCTATTTTTTTTTGGCGTGATGCTAAATGCATGGAAGTGCTTGACCACCTACATGTCAAAACTTTTTAAGGCTCATATGCCACCAGGGGGTGCTGAACAAGAATACGGTTAATTGTTTTCCTGTAAATACAGTATCTTCCTTATATTTATCTTCTGCCACGGTATTCTTGTACTGCGTAGTAGGCGTCAGCAGCATGAACGAGTGCAACGACAAATCCAAAACTCTGAAATGGGAAATTATGAATATTTACACAAAACATTAACTAAAGATTGCTAGAATTACTTACGGAAGCTGCAGTCATCGCAGGATAAGCTTGAAAAAATGGAGTTATAATGTACAGGGGCCATAGTAACAGGGACGTCATTACTAGGAGATATGATGCGGCACCAAGGTATAGCCATGCGGCAACGACATTAAACACAATCTCCTAATACATTACATGAATGGAATTTCAGTATTAAAAATATGCAATTTTTAATTGCCACAAATCAATGCCAACCTAATTGTATACATATAGTAGATAAATAATGAAGAAATGTATAATTTGTTTTATGCATAATTAACAGCATCATATGGTCAATTATTAATTTCAGCACTTTGTGTTATCAGATGTTGCAGGTCAAGGCCATTTACATTTCCTGAATTCCTAGCCTTAGGGTGGCCCTGACATTAGCTACAGTGTACTTGTTAGTTGAAAGCAAATCAGGGCTGTTACATGAAAGCATCTACTGAAATTTCTAAGCTTGAAATTTTAATTAAATATTTTAAAATTAATACTAAAAATATTATTATCATTATATATACATACAAGTAGATAATTTCAAATTTCAATTGAAATTGATTGATGGCAAAGGTACTGACTTTATTATACTTACAAAAACGGATTTTTTAATTGCTCTGAAAGTTCCCTCTGATATGATGTAAGAGAACAATAAAAGACATGTCGTCAGAAGGCAAGCAGATGCATTTGTCAGAAATATGGTGTAAGAGTTGCCCAAGAGAAGGGATACTCCAGTTCCAAAATTAATCAGCAAACTTTGGCAAATTCCACCTAAAATCTTTAAAATTGTGTGGTTAAAAACATTGAGCTATTATTTTAAGTATGTTTTATTTGAACAAGTGAAGAAGTTGACGTTTATTTTTCTATTTTCACCAAATTTGCAATGAGTCCTTTATCGATAGTTTGCTTGATCTGGTGAAACAATAATTTTTACTAAAGAGGTCAACATCTTCAAATGATTAAATTTCACTTACCGCTTCTACTATTTTGAAAATTCCACGATTAGTTGTTAGAAATGCCGTATGCAAACAACAACATGTCTTCGTGCTGACATTTGACGATGGCATGTCTCGAATTATTCTGTTAACCATGTCGCGTAAGAATGTTCATACAAAGATGATTCTGGCCTTGTTACAAAGGATTGGTCACAAAACAACTAGCTGCAACTTTTGTCTAATGTGATCGAGACAAGTTCCGTAAGTACAAATAAGTTTTCTTATATGTAAACGTTCTGCTTCCTTGTTGTACGTTCTTACCCTTTATTAGGGCATGTAAGAGCTAACTTGTTAGTGATGACTTGTGAATGTCGCTCTTGTGTTGTTGAGAAAATGTTTCAGGATCTTATGGCTTCCCTTTCAAACCCCCTGCAAAGGTGAACGCCCCACACATTTTTAAGTTCTAAATTTAGATCAAAAGAATGTTTAGGTTATTTTTGGAACCCAGGGTTTTGCCTCCAGAGTAGACAATAGCATCCTAAACAATTTGCGTTTTATATTTTTTTGATTTCATTTAATATTTTGTAATTACTTTATGTAATTACTTTTTTTGTGTTTATTAATGTGTCTTTGTGTGTTGTTTCCTACCAGCACACATTAGGAACCACATTTTAAAAAAATAAATACTGATTTGAGAAAGTTTTTTTATATAGATTTGTTTTTCCATTTTTTTTGGAATCACTTCCAAAAATCGATTCCAAAAAAGCCACTTTAGATTTCCTCTAGTTGTTCAAGACAATATTCCTTGTCTTTTCCATTTTACATTTTGCAATCTTCGTTGCTTTGATATTTGACTCATTTTTATCCTTTAGTTCATGTTTTTTATTAGGCTTCCATTAGGTCATTGACCAATAAACACTTATTTGTAAGCTTTTCCAATTGATCATAAAACGCTTTTATTGAAAATTGTCGAGCTCGTACCATAATAAACTACAAATTACTACATAAAATGAAATTAAACCCCTTTCCGATTAATTAAATAGTCATTATTGGTGCTAAAAAACATTATGAGAACCAATTTATTTGAGAAAATTAAATGTGTCTCAGAATTTCCAAGTTTTTTAGTGGAAAGGAGTTGATTTTAAATATATACAAACTTCAGTTAGATTAGTTAATTCCAATTGAATTGAAATTAAAATATAAATAGTCATATCAATTAAGATAAATTATTTCATCAGTAATTTAAAATATTTATATAATTTAAGATACATTATTTTATCAACAAATAATTTGAAGGATGTGTTTACAGGTATGAGATCTCAACAAATTTGCAACTTGATAAAATATGAGAAAATACGCGTTAATATTTTATCGACAGTTAGCTTGGTAACCTTGCGCAGGTAAAATCTGTGTTATAACGCGTGCCAAGGTGAAAAGTAATAAATATAGCTATGATAAACAGCGATTTAAAATTCATAAATTGTATACATAAGCCTGACTATCAATATCGAATACAAAATCGATTCAGTACTTTAAACAAGATGCTCCCCACTTCCCACACAGCTTTGAACTGTATAAAAATATAGTAGAATTTGTATGTTCTTTCTACATTATCTTTAGTATTAAAGGAAAGCTTTTGAACAATATAATGAGCTATAATTACATTTCTAAACATTTAAGAGGCATTTTTGAGAACGATATAGAGCTATAAATTTTCTCACAAATACAGGTCTATAGAACATTTAAGAATGAATAATTAGTATAAATTTTGACAAAAGATAAAAGTTAAAAATTATATTAGATTTCACTTTTTAATAATTTCGATTCATCTTTGGGTAAAAATAACAAATAACCAACAATTGAAATAAAAGCAAGTAGCCTGAATTTTCGTTCATCTCGTTTTGATATATCAGAAAGGCGGCTAAAATAGCATCAAATTCGAGTAACAAATGGTATTTCCAGGATCAATATAAGAAAAAAGGGACGAAAATACATTAGTAGCGCCACCAAATCCAATTCCAGAGACATAAAAGGTAAAATTTCGTTGCTTTATAAAACCTCGTTTCGGTAAATCAGTAAGCCAATACATTTTTGGGAGATATAATTAAATATAAAACGAAATTTCTGGGAAAAAAAATGGAAGAATCTGTTTGAATAAAACATTTTTCAGCTCACGGCACACGTGAAATAAAGAATAATTAGGTTATGAATATAGAGTAGCATTAAGAGGGTAAGAGAATTTTTTTTTCGTAAAAACATTAAATCAAATCTTTAGACCTTCTCTCAAACGTTCACGGCCCTTCAGTAGAAAAACACTGTTCTAGATGACATAATGTGTCTTAAATATCACCCCTAAAATGCATTTTTCGATCTTCATAAATTCGCATGTTATATTATTTTTGGCAAAGTGTTTCCAAAAATGTCAGCCTTAGAGGGTTTTGGCACAATATAGAATCTTGTCATTTCGTAATAAAACAATCACCAAATTGTAAGTGTGTATAGTAAACAAACTAAGCCCCGTGTATGACCCATTTTAATATGTTGCTGCAGGATGCAGTTTTCGCCGTGGGAACTGCAATTGAATTACAAGTGTTCAGATAAAAGAGGTTTTTTCACGTCACTGTATATATTTGGCTGTTCAGTGCCAAGCTCAGTTCATTTGTGCACAAATGTGCACGACAGGCAGGAGCTACGAGTCTGTGCTCAACAATCCGTTCTCCCAACTGCCACTGAAGCGTACGGTTTTATATCAAGTGAAATTTCAGGATTTCCATAATGCAGCAACATGAACGTATCTATCATGGGAATATACCAACACACCGACAATTCTGTTACCTTTTACGAAAAAATCATCTTTTCGAAATCATGATGGACTGTGAACCAAACTTTGTCCGAGTAAGTTTTTTTTTTTCTCTTGTTTGAAACAATTTCATTGTGTTTAAAATTGGCATGTTACCAAATAAACGTCTGAATTTTAGCACTGCAGTGAAGGGTGGATCTGGTTTCACACTGTTTAACTAGTTTGGGTGTAAAAATCTCCATTATCACTAACCAAAACGAGTAACTCGATTTAACATAGGGTTAGAAACTTGACATTTTTGAAAAATATATAATGAATCAGAGAATATTTTGAAAGTTTTGGAAAACAACGTCTTTTTTCCAATGTTGCCTTAATTTGCATATGCTGATATTTCTTATTATTGTTGAGATTATTTGAAAATAAAACAGTATCAGAAACACATTAATCCAGCAAATATGAAATTATGTTATAATGACGCATTGCGGATTACAGTTTTCAATATTGAATAAAATTAAGAAATGGCACGTTAACTGTGTATCAAAAGCAAACAAACGGCACATGTCATGTGGGTCAACCGTAATATTTTTGTGGTTTTTTATATTACCTAAAAAAGTTTTTTTTTTCTTCAAAAATACCTCTAGATGTGAGGGTAGAGAGGTACGTCACCGTCTAAGCATTTAAAAATTCAAGGTACAGCCCAAGTTCACAGTAAAATTTATAACCTGTTAGAAACAGGAAAAACTACAAAGTGTTTGAATATTTAGCTACCCTTGATAGTCTGAGGAATGTAAACACGAGTATATTTTCGAATCCCCCCTCGTTATATATTCCTACTATGTCTCACTTAAGTTTTTTTTTTTTTTTTTTGCGACGCGAATCTGGAACATAGCTAATCTGGGCAAGGTCAAAATGGCTTCACTCTCAACAGATTCCCAACGGTGGTCAATCTTGCAACGAATCCTTCTTGCCAAGACAAGAAATCTTACAATAAAGTTTACCAAACGTCCCATTTTTGATAAAAATACTATCTCCAAATGATATCTTTGTAAATGACACATCGGTCATGATACGAGGCTGCCAAATTACCACTATATCACTAAACGTACCTTCGAACCCTTTTCGCTATATTTATGGTCACTTATTAAATAACATATTGTTTGAAATGGCTACTGTCGGAGGCTTATATTTTGAATCGGGGATTTTTTTTTAATACTGGAAGTCTTTCGGACATGTTGTCGGTTAACTGTGTCAAACGGAAATTAAAACCATTACTGTAAAGATACGCTACCCTTGTGAACTAAATTATGTCAAACTGCATATGTATATATGTACATAACCAAGTGTATGGATATTTTGTATATAATAAGTTATATTCTAGCAGTCAAAGGGTTACCAGAAATATTTGTAATTTGCATGTCAAAATCATGACATTTAATTTTAAGATACACATGTTATTTAGTTCTCCTATATCTGTATGCCATTTCAATATTTCTATTTGAATTTCAAATCATTTCAAGTTGCTTAAAAGCATTCAAACATCATTTGAGTATTTGTCCAGTTCTGTATCGTGGACATTCAGTGAAATTGCCAACCCAACGAAATTTATGGTGCGATATTTGGTAACACTTTTCATGGGCTTTTATAATGCGTCAATCGATAAATCCCTAACACACGATGCTCCCAGAGGCCACTTTGTAAGCAAAATGTGCCTTTGAAGATTTGCACTATTTCTCGTTTCTTCTGATTTTGGCCTTCATCTTACAAACATTGTGAGACAAGCATTCGATTTCTATACAGACTGCGTTACAAATATGTAGACATCTAAAAACATTTACTAAAATCCAAGATTTCTTAATACTTTCAATAAAACACATACAAATTTCTGGTATTGCTTTATGCAAGACATGTGCAGTATATATAGTTTTATAGTAGTATGTAGTATGTCCAAATTTAGTGAATAAAGTTGTAATAAACAACATTATATTGATTAACAACTTACATTAGAGAATATTACCAGGCTGGGCCCTAAGCGCCAAAACCTCATTTTTAATGGTTCACGGTCAAACTAGCCCATCATAATATTAAAAATATGGAGAAAAAAAAACTGTATAAAAACAATCAAAAGTGATTTGACTAGCCCTGTATATCCGTTAATGATTAGACTCATTAGGCTGAACTGAAATTACATGGATTTATAGCCTCAAACACCATTAGCATTATCTGAAATGGCATGTTCGTAATTACAGACTTTTTTAAAAGCTTATATAAGAATTAGTGGATCAATGATTTAAGGAATTTCAAGAGGGAGAACTAATTCTTGAAACGATTAAGAAAGTAGCTTAGATTAATGAATTCTTCTTAGCACACACAAAAAATTCAAGTTTCACCGAAAAGCCCAAACAACATCTTAGAATCTGGTTTACAACTTAAGGATTTATATTGGGAGTAATGCGATGAAAACCCAATTTTAGAATACAGACAATCGACTTCAGTGCCACTAAATATCCAAACAAAGCTCATGGTAATCCCAGGATTAAATAAAGCGTCACAATAGTCGTCAATAGAGTCTATGACTGTGCATTTCCATAATATAGAAGCTTGATTACAGATTATAGTAAGACTAACGATCTGGAGAATCATTGGAATGTGTCAGAAATAATGCTTGGCAAATGTTAACCCTTTAACTCCTCCTCTGCTTGAAAATCGCACCATAATGCTAAAATCATACTTTGCAGTTTGAATTTATGACAAAGATTGATTACCAGAATATAGATTGATGCTTCGCATAACATTGGATAGCAAGCACTTTCTCAAATTGCTTTTCTTTTTTATTTGAATAAATGTTTTAGCAAGCGTGAAAACATGACAATAATCACGTTGTTATACACGCCGTGTTAATGTGTTATACAAATACGATTAAAAAATTGCTGAGTTTTGTAAGTTACATAGATTTTATATTGCAAATTTCGCTAGAGGGTGCCATGATTGCAAATAAATTTACGACTGTCCTTAAGATTTGGAAACCCTGAAGAGTATGTTGTGGACACCCATTAGGAAGGAAGGGTTAATGAAGATGGCGTCTTTGATGTCTGCATGAAGCCATAAATAACTATGTACATCAACATAAAAACATGAAAATACACGAGGCAATATGGCAACTCATGATTCCTGTTTATGCGGCGATATGGTTTTAAAATGTGCAAGACCCGTTCATACTAGTTAAAACCATGAAATTAAACAAGTTCAGATACATCACATAGAGCTGCGCACTCCATAATCGAGCACTTAATAGCAGTTATCTAACCCACTCACAGGCTCATCAAATTAACAATTAGCCTTAATTACATCAAATGCAATTAAGAATTTGGATTAATATACATGTATAGGTATTAGGACACGATGTAGGGGGCGCTAGAGGTTAAATTCAGAACATGATTAACAGCCGAACCGTCTAGTTTGCACATGTAATTAGGTAATCACTTATTTAAGTGTCAGATTTATGGGCGGTGAGGATTTTGTCATCCATCCTGCATTTAGTGGATAATAAAGTAGTATGAAACCATGTGTATTGTAAAATTTTAAAATCAATATAAAATAGTGTCATAAATATTTTTTTCAGTAAATTCCACAAAGTTCTGATTACTCATCAGTCCTTATATCAACTTTTGAATATGTTAAGCCTCTTATAGGAATGCACTTTTCGCAAACACACTGACATTGCGCAAACTATTAGCTCACTATACTTAGCTTTTAAACTTGAAGTTTTTCCAAAATCGAGCATTTGTCGTGTTGAAAAGCAAAATAACGAGACTGCGATGTTAGTTGCGTGGAAGGATAGTGTTTAGTCAACCGCAAAATACCATCCATTCCGTTTATTAAATCTGCACTCTAAGAAATTACGTGGATTTACTGCCAATGTGCTAAAATTCTCTTGTCCTGAATACACGGTGAGATATGAGCCTGTTTATGATCCAAATAACACGACGTCTAAATGATTGGATATGATGAGGGGAGGTGGACATGCCCAAACAGTGTTCATGAACCAAAAAAAAAATGACACGAACCTGCTTCACTAACAATTCTGCTATTTACTGTGCCCTAGAATACGATGTTCTGTATATTTTTCTTGTGTGCTTTTTCTAGTATGTTATTGTATATCACCCCAAAATGTAAACCCATGAATGCTAATTTTGGAAACATTTAATCGCAAGTAACTTTAAAAATAGCCATCAAAGAATGTTGCATATTTATGTTAATACAAGTACATCTAGAAATAACAAGTTGTTGTCAAATGACTACACGTACGCTCTTTTGTGTATACCGTTATGATAATAAGCTACACTGACTTCAATTAACCGAATTTTGGCAATGTTTGCAAAAAGAGCGTTGAAGTATAATTTACTTTATAATGACTTCGGGCAGCTGCTTGACATGCAAAAAGCTAGTTTTTTTTTTCTATAAAAAATATCTATTTCTGAAGGGAATGCTTTCCTGGTTGTGCTGTAAGCCTACAGCATGAAGCATTGTGAATAATTAAGTTAACTTGCAACAAGTTGGGAAATTGACTTATCTCCTAATTACAGCTTTCAATCTAGGAAAGCCCTAACATTAATTCTTAAAAGTATCTCATTAAGACAATGTGCCGAATAGCAATTTGTCGTTATTACATTTTTACGTAGGCTACATCAGTGTAATTGGCTAAGTACTGTACTTCCATGCAAGTGGTACTAAGACAGATCAAAAATAGCTGATTTTCCATGAATAGAGGGGAACGTTTTGTGTTGGATCCTTTTATAATCATATAACCATCACGTTATACAATTACCAATATTCTCAAACAATGCGTGAAATGCAACTATTCAAATATAACATGAGATACATAAATGTATATCTCCATATTTGTAATTTCTTATATACATGTAATGTGATTTATACAATTTTGTCCACCATGGAAATAACAAGCAAAAGTTTACATAAATTTATGAACCTAAACAAAACACCTTTAAAATATAAATTTACACCTAAGTAATACTGATTTACATGAAGTATATGTTAATTACATAAAGAATTCCCCTCCCTCCCTAAACTTTCTATAATACAGTCTACGTCATGACCCCCAATGTGGGCACCACTGAATTAAAAGTCCAAGGTTATGAAATATAAGGTTTATTACTATCCTACATTGCCAGAAAATCTTTCAAAAAAACAACTTTCCATATTCTATACCTAAAATATATGCAATAAAACAAGTTGTGTAGATCATCAATCCACACCTTCTACATTTTATTGAAGTATAATCTGTAGCAGTCATATTCAGTGAAGTTATTTTTAGTCGACTTTTTTAAAAGCAATTGACAAGGGTTGTCACATAATAAAATGCGATTTTCATGCGTGTTATGTTGCAATTCGCCAGTGTTCCAGCACTGCTTTTATTTATACAATATAGTGAGAGCTTGTCAGGATTCATGACACGCAAGTCGTTTTGTCCAATTAGGTTTTCTTACGCCTTTGGGATGGAGAGCCGCACTTACTGCGACATATCAACATCTAAATTGTGTGGGTATACTACCAAGGTTTGCGTAAATACCACCGTTTCAGAAAGCAAGGTTTCATCGTATCTAAATCCTCCACATATCGATTATAGTATGTACCACTTTATTGAGGTTAAAGTACTTTTAACTCTGCTATTCTGAATTCTTAATCACACCAGATATTTCATAGCACTCTTCCACACAGGGATGCCACTCGCACATAAGTCAGCCTAGTTTATTTTTAACAATTACCATGTGAAGTCACGATATACTCAGGCATCTGTTTACAAACAGATTGCCAAATTGCATGGCATTGACAGTTTCACGAAAAATTTCTCTTGAAGTCATTGGAATGAAATTTGATTGTGCTAGCAGTTTGGTATTTTGTATTCAAACAGATGCTACCATTTTTGCCAGGAATTTAGAAGTTAGTTTAATGAAATTTCTTAAAAAATTTCGTGAATGTTTAATATACAGGATAACATTGAACAGTTACATGAAAATTTTCTCTAGCTTGCAAGTGGCAAGTCACTGAAATATGATTTGGATGTGTTATCAGTTTGGTAACTTGTATTGAAACAGATGTTACCAGGATTTTAGGAGTTATTTTACTGAAATTTCTGATAAAATTGAATGAATGTTTGGAAATGGAAAACCTTAAAAAATGCATAAACATTTTCTCTTGCGAGTCACTTACTGAAAAGTGATTTGGTTAAGTTTACAGAAATTTTTGACAAAATTTCGTAAATGTTTGATACAGTAACAGGATAGCACTGAAAATTGAATGGAAAACTTCTCTTACAAATCACTGAAATGTGATCAATTTGTTAACTTCTATTGAAATGGGTGATATCATTTTTACAATGATTTCAGAACTTAATTTACTTAAATTTGTGATAAACTTTCGCAAATGCTTAATGTACAGGAAGACATTGCAGAATTACATGAAAATTACATCGTTGTTAACAGTACAGTTTTGATTTTAGGAGTTAGTTTACTTCAGAAACGTTTACTGCAATTTCTCAAAAACTTCATGAATGTTTGACTTGCAGCAGGGCATTAAAATGGTTACGATCAATTTGATAGATTGTACCTCTATGATTTGTGCGATTTAAGCTAAGCCCCTAATCAAACGACCAGGCTATGTCTATATTATCAATAACAGCGCACTCGCATTAGTATTTTGTATGTCAAAATGTGTACTAAGTAGTGACTCACACTAAGTTCACATTTGCTGAGCTCACTAATTAATATTCCAAAGTTAATGTTTGTATAGTATTTCTATAGTTCATGCATGTTTATGTATAAGTCTGTCTCGATTCAGTATTCAGATGTGCCAGGGAGACAATTTCAAGGACTTAGTGATATCATGTGTAAATTGTTTGCACTACTTTTGTCATAAAAATTCTTGAATGGTTGCTATTTGTGAAAACAAACCTTGCAGCGTGAAATAATTCGCACCTAAACAATTACACCTGAACTTGGATTTCCATTGAAACAAGGATGGTTATCTATAGCCACATACAATACAAATTACCATAATAGCTTCAATTTATTTCATTACTTCGCTGGTTTTTATTACACATTGTTAGTGCGTGGTCAGTCGCGACCATTTTGGATGAAATTTACTGATAAGAAAACAATGTTTATTTCACAAGACACGAGCTGCTTTATTGGCGCCAACAAATTAAGTCAGTCTGGGTAATAGACATGTAAAAGTGAATCCATCTATAAATTAAGCACGTCCATTATATATACATGTAATTATAACAAAAAGAAAAGCTTTTATGTCAGATATTTTTTTTATCCATATTACATATTTCTGATTTGAATGACATTTAATCAAGCAGAATACATTTATTAATAATCACTTCCTTCGGTTGAAAACACAAAATTGTGTAGAGCAATCGAGGAGAAATCCATGAATATTTATTATAGAAAATTGCTTATTGATGATTTTTTTTCACGAAACATCTGCAAAATACAATGTGACAGTTGTCATTGCGAACATACAAATAAAAAGAGAAAAAAACCATGCTGTCATGCCTGTTGACATATTGCCATCTCTTCCTCCCCCCTCCCCCACTGAGATCCCAATAACAATTCCAGAAATTTTGAACACCCTACACAATCTGATGGTGCTTCAATCAGTAGCAGTTTCATATCAAACTTCCTTGCAAATTATGGTATGAAACTCACCCCCCTTTAAAAAAATGCTTGTGCCTCCTCTTATCCATCTCGTGTATGGCACATTGGCAAAACGCCATTTTTCCCAATAAGCTTCGTCATTTGCTAGTGAGTTCCTTCGAGTGGGCTTCCACAGCACTTTCACGAAACTAGTAAATTTAATAGCCTTCGGTAGGCCTTGAGATGTGCTGGCGTTTGCAAAATCAGACAAGTTTCTTAGGTTTCAAAGAGGTGAAAAATCCTCAACGAAGCACTAGTTGAATTCTGGATGACCCCTTTGATAACGATAAAGTGCAAAAGATGTTGGCCTGGTGATGGATAAGCAACAATTTGAACCAAAATGTACACATAGCTCTCCATTAAGGTAGGTTTTGCTTTAGTTTAAATAAGGGTAAAGTTTGTAAAAATGACACTAAATTTTTTGATGACAACTATTGCTTATAGTTTAAGCTACATTTTGATCTCACCCTGAAACGTGTGACCTTATAACATTCTCGCATTTCTATCTCCATCCTGATCTGTTGAACAAGCTCTTTTATCGATCTGTTCCTGTTTGACTTTCTTCCTTTCATCAAACCAACTTATGATTTCATTTATAGTCAGAAATGTTATCAAACAGTATCACAAGCTGTAATACGCTTGTAAAAAAATTGGCTTTCTATAGAGCTACAAAACCATGCACTTTCTTACAGGCTCATCGGCAATGTTACGTTGTATGCTTTTTATTGGAAAGTGTTTGTAAAAGGTAAAAATGATGAGGGAAACAGTGCTAAAAAATTTGTACAAGTTACCAAACTGTTCTATAAAAAAAAAATTCAACCTCGAACTAGACATAGGGTAACTTTATTTTTATTTTTTATTATCATTGAAGGGGCAGTTAAATATAAATACCGATGTTATGTAGATAGACACCCCAATGCGATTATTTTATTTTTCATGTCAAGGGCAACAAGTTTTCCATTTTAAAATAAGTTGTGAGGCACAGTACTTTTTCAACTATTTACTTGAGCTGACAAGGAAAAGAGGATCTCCAATAACTGGATTGATGCTAATTAAATAGAAGGCATTTTTTATCACGATTAAAATAACTTTGAAAACCATGAGCTGACAGTGATAAACCAAAAATCCTATAGTAAATCTTATCTCGTGGTTTAATATATAGCAATTAATGAAATTCGCCTACTAATTATTGATAATGTAACCTTACTTTAATAGCATCGGTTAAAACAATCTTTATCCAATGTTTCATTGAAGTATTTTACTCGATATTAATTGTTAAATCACTTTTAATATGACTGCTGCAATTTCACATAACATCTGTGTTTATAGTCAATTATAATAAAAAATAAAATCCTATTAGGTGTGGAACCTATGTGAAGTAAGACATGTATGTTGTAATACATGACAACATATTGTATATGTGTCCAACTACAAAAATGGAAGTTTTTTGAGGAACAAGAACAAGATATTGAGAAACAAGATTTTCTCAAAACAGATCAGTGAAAAATTCCTTGGAAGATTTCCAACAAAGTTAAAATACAGTGCATAAATGTATATATAATAAATGGATAGCGAAGAAACTATTTATTATTCTGGGAGGTGTTTGAAGTATAACTGCTTTAGACACGTTGCTATCCGATCACGTTTTATAAGGCGTTAATAACCGCAAAATCAAGGCCAGGGCGACGCTGGCATTTTAACGAGGGTCCTAGGTGGCGCTCACAGCAAAGATTGATTTTCTTCTATCAAGTTGGATGATGAAGACCCAATTAATTTTCATTATTTAAGTCCCTGCATACTATTAACTACATGTAATATAATGAATTTGTACCGGTCGTAAACAAATTTTATGATGGCTGATGGGATTGTTAATAACAATTCAAACAACAGTTTTGTCACTAATGAATTTCTGTATTAACTGTGAGTAGCACTGCAAATCATTTTATGAGCCTGGTTGGAATTTTCTCTAGGACTAGGAATGATTCCATATAAATACATTTTTCTTACATGCACTGTATATATGTGCGAAATGCTAACATTTCTGTTTTTTGCCATGGAGTTTTACCATCGCCTAACAGCATCAATAAAACCTTGACTTCAAGATTTATACTTCACATTTGTGATAGCCCAGAGAGAGTAAAGGATGAGAAAAACGTGCCAGTAAACACAATTACATCAAATGGATTTCCAAACTAAAGCAGAAACGGAATGATTTCAATCTTGTTGAGATAAGACCTCATACTCCCACTAATGGATTATTTTCTCATGTACATAAGTTTCTAACAATCTTTAAAGTGTACTAAATACATTATTAAAAAGCACGACCTGGTGTAATTGAGATGCTATGTATAGAAGGTGTATCGTAGATGGGGACATAATGGGAAATTTAATAAGCGTAATTAATGCCAATAGTGACAGATATTGTCATGTTCATTTTATAAAACCTTAGTAAACACGGTGAAATACGTGGTAGAACCATTTTAATTTCTCCTTTTGTCTTTACATATACAGAAATTAATTATATTTGAATTTGTGTATATGTGTCATGTTTGCATATTACCCAGTTTTTTTTAGATATGCATATTGTTTAATGGAGAGGTAGAGGATTTTGTTGCAACAAAACTTGTTTTTGAATTTCATTTCACAATTCCGTAGGCTGTAATGGTGCAATTTTTAATACTTAATGACATGATCGATTGCCATACAGGCCAAACATCAAAGCATATTGATTACCGATCTAAATATAGAGGTGTTATCTATCCATTTTTTTCATACTATCCCAATTGATATCAAGTATTGAATCATATTTCAAAGTGTTAAGTATTGGTCATTGGCTGAAATCACTTCCTGACTTTGCTATTTTAAGGCACCTACACACCGAAAATGGATTACCAGTATCTAGGTTTTGACACGTAATTGTCTCCTAGTTTATAGTCCAAAGGAAAAACCTATAATTTATATTAGGTTTTCTTGAAATGTCTTTGTGAGTCCTTTAATAATCGTTTGGAGGCCAAGTTTTAGTCATAAAAATGAGTGCAAGGTCAGGTTTATCATATTAAAGCCGACTATATTGGAAAAAAGTATTATTTGACAGCCTCTTCAAAAGTAGTTGTGACATCAAAGGCAATTTCGTCAAAGTTTTTAAAACAATAGCTAATATAAGTAACGCAACGATGATCACGTTGATTGGAAACGTTGAAACGCCGAACTTTGTTTACGAAAACAAATGTTTGAATATACATGTGCATCAAACACCCAAAGCAGGACATATCACTGAACAATGTGACAATGTCCAAAAGTTTTAATCATGCACCCCAACTCAATCTACTTAAAATACTTTTTAAAATTTCATGAAAAGATTACCGATAATTTAGTGAAATTCAAATCATTTGTAAAACAAGTTTTACACATGTAAAGCCTCAATCACAAGTTACATAACTAAAATCCAACGATATACTTGAGTGCTCTTTGTCTGGCATTTTTGTTGCCAGAAAATACGATTGTAGTATACTACAATCGTATTTTCTGGCAACAAAAATTCAGATCTTATATATATATAAAATCGATATTGTTCCCAACAATGCGTCTGAATTGCACAACGCCATGCTGTTGTTTTTTTATTTCGCTATTTATGTGTTGATCTAGATTGTTTACAAAATCTATTGTCAGTTTTATACAACACTTTCCTACTAAAAAAAAATCATTTCTCTGTTTTAAAATTTAATTTTTTTTAAAAGAAAAATGGTATCGTTATGCGATAATGATAAAATGCTTTTCAGAGCACCATATTTCAAATAAAAACCAACTAATTTCTCTCATTCTCAAGATTTCAGTTTTATCTAGTTTATTATTGCATACAAATTTCTTTTAGAAGCCATTACATAACACCTGATTCAAGGAAACTGAATTCAAGGCCCCTTGAATTAGGCAAACACTGCAAGCAACCATGCAATGAAAACAACCATTCAACGATTTACGTTAAAATTTGACGCAAATACAATGATTGCACTCACGCCTACTACGATATGAATATTTTATAACGGAAACATAATATGACTTGTTTATGAAATTTATCTTTAACATTTCCCGAAAATACAAAAAAAACCACTTTTAATGTCAAGATATCACTTTAAACGGGTTGTCTATAAAATTCAGGTCAGGGTAACAAATAATGACCATAAAAAGATAGAAATATAGTATAACTTTCATACACCAATTACAAAGTCGTGTGATCCGAAAAGTTGAAATATGATATTCTAAATGGTCATGCTGACTAATTTAACAAATTGCACTTATTCGTTCAAATGCATTTTTAATAAAGATTTTATGGTATTAAATATTTAATACGATACATAGATGTAGGAAGGGGAACTTTTGAATGATAGAACTAAAAAACCAAGAAATATTTTAATATGTCCAATTTCGGAATTTAGGAAATAATCTTTACAGTCTAATAAATCTAGAATCTCATTAAAACTTCATTTATTTGAAATGTCAATTACTGCGATAATTCGTTTCAACTTCATTGCGAATGACGATCCAGATATAAAACCGGAAATTCATTGACATCATCCACCCACTAATGTCTTATGCTAACTGCAGCATCTTAATTCGAATCAAATCTCCATGTTTTCATTTCACTAGAAAACTTAATTAAGTTCTCTTAATTGGGTCGTATACCAAAATCGAAAAAATATTCCAGAACCAATTGCGGATTGCAGAATAAACTACTCGTCTTGAAATTAAATAAAGTTTTATAATGTATTGATTGCTTGAAACATGATTATCTTTCAAAATAAATTTGCTTGATATTAACATATAAATGTGACATGGAGAATTACAACTGGAGATGACTTAAGACAGGATTTCCATGTTGTGTTAGTTCACATGTACATTGAAAATAAGTCCATGTAGGCTAACAGCAGTTAACGATCCCTATATATGCTTCCGGATAATAAATTTCAGATATGACGTCATTTGTTTTCATTTATAAATGCAACAATAACGCTTCTCCAAAATTTACATTATCTGGCGCATTCGGTTACCTACCTCGTTCCTATCAGTTACCTTGCGTGCTAAGTGTCCATTTGTTTTGTAAATAAACACGTAAATCAACATTTGAATATTTAATGTTTGATAATGGAATAGATTATCTCAATTCCATGCATGCACAAAATGCATATGGTAAAAAGACGACTATCAAACACAAATTTGAATTTGCATTGAGCGCAACATTAAATATTAAATTCCCTTTGCAAACACATCAAGTACGATACTTTCAGTGAAAGTTAATTTGGATGCAAACATTGAGAGGGAGATGCCATTATTAGTACTCGCTCATGCTTGACCAACGGTTGACAACCCATATGTGCAACTCAATTTTAGGAAGTTGGGGGTAAGCTAGGTATGCATTTGCCTTGTCGTGTCATCATTTTCGTTACTGGAAGAAATGGTTAGGGCTGGAGAATTTGCACTGAATATGTCAGTTTAAGGCTGTATTGGTAAGCCCCTTGTGTATCTGCATGTAATGTTGAGACTTGCAACGATATATTTTACATTTCCCATAATCTGGTGCAATGTTATGGCGAACTTTGTAGGGCAGATATGCTACATTTTGCCTATTATTTTTGATATTTCAGATCTGATTGACTGAATTAGGTGAAAATTAACGAATGGATTCTTCGGACGTGGCACGACGTCGTCATCAGTCGCTTTTGGTATTCAGATGTTCACCTCTGAAACTTCGTTTATGGCTCTGGATTATTTTATTGTGCAGTTGTTTGAGTCATTCGATGGAAGGAGAACAAATTTATTCGCGCTGTTTAAATAATTCAGGTATTTTCATATTTTTAGAATGTCAGATCATAACTTGAGACTCAAGTGTGAGCTCAAGAAATTCAAATATGTAATAATATACATAATGTTATGTCCTGATTATTATAGTTTTTTTATTTGCTTAGGAGTAACTAAACGTTATTTTTACGTCGGAGACCAAACAATGGATATTCGATTGGAAACCAGCGATCGGATTTCTCATCAACTCATTACTCAAAGTAATTAAAAATGTACTCGATTTAGTAAACATGGTGAGGCGTCCTTAGTGCATTTACATATATGAATAAGTTGGATGCCTCACCCTGTATCCTCCTAGAGAATGTTTTATTAGAGATTTTGATACAATGTTTATAAATCATCTCCTTAGTATTAAGAATACTACTTGAAGAAGTCGTTGGTTACGTAAATGTGAGTGTCGTGAAGAAAATGGATTATATGAATGCTACGTTAGTGATGAATAGAATTACAGGGTGTCCGCATGGGTTACTTAAGTGAGTATATCACTTTATAAAACTTGCATATATGTTTAATTAAGATTTTGGATGCTGGGAAATAATAAATTTCAAAATTAAATTCCTTACGCAGCCGCTGCGATTTGCATAATAACGCCATCGTTGCGCCTGAAACTATGATCAATCTTGAAGTTTGGATGGGCCCTGGATTTAGTACAGAAGCGTGGACAAATACAGGGCGACTTGAAAATTGTGGTCCTCTAGGGCCAGTTGGAAGGTTTGTAATATTTCTCTTGTATCGTGTCATTTTTTTGGAGGAGTTGGAGTTTTGTTATGTATCATTATTTATTTTACAAACTTTTGAATTTTTTGTCATATATGCGCTAATGCCAACCGAAATTATTTCTAGATTTGCCTGGTTTGTTCCTCAATTTTTGGCTGAATCAGGGCTGAGAAATCATCGAATTATTGACCATTGGCGATCGTTATTAGAAGACGATATTGTCAAGGTTTTGGATTTATCTGATGATATCAAAAATATTAAACTGATGACAATAATGCCAGGAACAAGCAGCCATTACTGTAATTCACCAGAATGTGATGATGGAATTTATTCACCACCTTGGTGCCGCTCCTCAAATGCCTCTTGCGCCCTTCTTCTCGCAAAATATCCTGGTAAGTCTATAATTACTTATCAAAGGATAACTTATATATGTACTGTATTTGACGATGCACGATTCCATATCACTCTGGGTCACTGTATCGATATGAAATACCAAGTAACATGGTACAAATACGAATTTTGTTCACAGCTATATCGAATGGCATGATTCTCCAATTGATAAGACACCTGCATTTGAAAGTAAAAGTGGCTTGGATCGGTCCAAGGTTGGAGTACTACGTGCACAATCGGGCACTGGCCCAGAAACCAGTATTGTTTTTCAGTTGGAAACCAAACAACATCACTTTCACCAAGAATTACACCAACATAGCTTTTCCTCGCTGTGAAGATGTGCAAATTGGGATTCCTTTTCCCAGCAATTGTGCTTTCGAGATCAACCAGTTGAACAAAGTGGCTTGGACAGGCCTGAAGAACAGTGACGGGGAAGAAGCCATGCATCTTGTCAAGGGCATGAGGTTTACTCAGTCGGATTATCAATATCTGCTCGAAACGTATGTTCAGAGGTGCGTACGGAATCCAGTTTGCATGCACGCCAAACTACTTGTATTACAATGTCAAATCAATCAGTTTCAACATGAAACAAAAATCTATAAGGATTAGAGGATTACTAGTAATGACTTGCGTGGAATATTGCAACCAATCGAATTGTGATCATCGCAAGAGTTGAGAATTTAAGTTCTTAATCACAGATTTATTTTTCATGTTTTGGGAATTGTCATAAAACGTCTAAATATTGATTTATGCCCGAGGCTTGCAAGCAGTGTGGATGAGTACAACGTTGTTTTTAAACTAGAGCTACGTTTAGAATAGGCCCATTTTCAACTTAATTTTGTTGGAAAAAAACAAACAATTGATTGTATTATACAAAAATAATTTTGATTAAAATTATTATTATTGCATTATCATTGGCAAAACAGATGCTATTGCGACCGAAAATTATAAATTGTTTTCCTGCAAAAATAAGATGAAAGTAACCACTCAGAGTGTGACCTGTAGTTTTTTTAATGTTTAAATATGTTTTTGTTTTCATTTTTATAAAACATATTGATCTAAAGTTCAGAAATTATAATTGACCACTAGTCATCCAGTAAAGATAAAAATCCCAAAAGGGTTTCACAACATCTACCAAATCCGTTAAAAATATATCACTTTAAAATACGAATATCTATTCAGCACAAAGACCAAAATGAGCAAATATGAAAAAAATGGGATAATTGAAATAAAAAGTTGGAAAGTTGTTTTTAACTGCGGTTTACACTCTGAATTAAATATATTTCCGCAAGTAGATCATCATTTAGTTTCCATAGATTACTACAAGCCTTGATTAGCAGGATTAGTTGTCTGTAGTTGTAAAAGATCTGGCAATGCAAGTTTTTGTTATTTATTTTACTATTTTGTCCAATCCAGGCCTCAAACATCATCACTGCCAGACGTTGCTTGTGACTGGGTGCGCAAAAATAAGGAAACATGGGAAAATTGGATCCCTGTGAACTTCTCAAATAAAATGCCAATATATATTGCAGGGATATTTCCACGCAGTGGTGTAAATTTCATTTCTGAGGGAATAATTCCAGGTAGGTCACATCGTTATAAACCATGTCATTATAAATTGACAAACCCATATCGTTGCATAATAATTACTTATCATTTTTCAGCTGTTAGAATGGCCGTGGAAGCCATAAATATGAACAATACGATACTGAACGACTACGAATTGTATTTATTAGAAGAAGATGGCGCATGCTCTGCTGATCACGTCATGAAATCGTTTATTAAGTACGTCCACAGGAAGGAGTTTCCGAGAACTATTGGAATTTTAGGTGAATATAAAACAGCTAATTTTATTATTATGGAAATGGAAGTTTTAAAATGCCTGTTGTCTGCATGTTTTTACAGGTCCAGCTTGTTCGGACACGGTTGAGCCCCTGGCCGGAGTCGCAAAACATTACCATTCGATCATAATTAGTTACAGTGCCGAAGGTGCCATTTTCTACAATAATAAGGATTATCCCTACTTTTTTCGCACAATTCCTTCAAACAAACAATTTAAGTAAGTGAAATCAGACATTTCCTCTATGTGACATTTTGTAAGGCACATAATTTATGATATACATAAAAGCATCGTCCTGGGCCCTATTCCACAAAAGTGTGGTCTTGTACTTGTAGGGGTATGGAGTGATACTTGTACAAAAAGTACAAGTTGTTTTGTTCCACAGATAATATTTGTACAATTGTAATTTGTTGGACCACACGTTACAAGTTAAAGCAAATCTTGTCAGTTTACAAGTGTTCTGGTAAATGATTACTTGTAAATTTAGTATTAGACAGCATTTGAAACAGAAATAGAACGTTTTAACTGAATAAACATGTGGCCCAGTGACAGTGAAGATCGCTTTATCTGTTTTTGACAAATTGCTGCTAAATTTACCAAAAATTATGCCCTTTCTAGCTTCAATAGCACAGAGAAGTAGCATTTTATTTTATCGAGACGCCATTTTCTTTTCACCTTAGACTTGTACTTTTGTGACATCACTTGTACACATTTAATAATAATTTACAAGTTGATGAGATTATTGGTGGAATGCCATACTACAACTCCACATATACTTGTAACTTGTACACTAATACTTGTACATTTTTGTGGAATAGGGCCCTGCTGTTTCAATGCTGAAATCTATTCAGCCACTGTGTTTCACGTAAAAGACAGTAGATTTGATGAAATTCACGCTGAAATGTATTAATTTTCTTAAATTCTAGATATGTGTATCAATCACTCTTTCAACAAATGGGGTGGAACCGCGTAGCAACTCTTACGGAAGAAGGCATGAAATATCCCGAGTATTTGTCATTAACTCAAGATTTTTTGCAAGACCATGGCGTTAACTTCATCGTCAATCGAAAATTCCCCAAAGACAGAACTTCAAACAATATGACTCAGGTAATATTGTAAAAACTTAAAATCACTTTGAAATGGTGGGAATTCTGTCCAGTTTTACTCAGTGGTCTAAATAAGACACGAGTAACACGACATATTATAGTCTATTGCGGTCAATGGATAGTTGGACATTGCTCAGAACCTGTTATGACAAAGTAAAAGTTGTTGATGGAGGTCAGATTTCCTTAAAACCGTTGTTTTATTTACAATGCTGTTAACCTAATTTAGATATGGTTTCATTGTTTAAAAACGAAAAAAAAGCTAAAACAGAATTTCTGAAACTTTGAAATTCTTGTTCATAATTGCACTTGTTTAATTGCAGTACTTGGAAGATTTGAAAAAGAAAAACGTTCGCATCATAATCGGCGATTTTTACGATGCTGCTGCACGAGCCGTGATGTGTGAGGCATACCGTCAAGCAATGACATCATATCAAGGCTACGTTTGGTTCTTACCACGATGGTTGAGCAAAACATGGTTTGATACCGATTATTTGAATTCTCAAGAGGAATCTGCCAGTCGTAGAGTTCCTTGTACAACAGCGGAAATGTCAAGGGCCATCAATGGATACATGAGCCTTTCTTATCCCTACTTTAATGATGATCAAAAGCTTATGCAAGAAAATATCACAGTATCGGAGTGGAGAAACAGATACAACAACAGAATGCAAATGGAAAGGGTAAACAAAAAATATACATGTTTCGGCGAAAACTTCCCTGCAAGCTTCCCTTAAATGAAAACATTTCATACTTTCGCTGTTATATAATATTTTGTATCATTCTGGAAATTCACGAGGAAAAAGAAAAATCTAAAATCCTGAGACCAAGTTATCAGAATATCTATCAAAAATTCAATTTAGCTGCAATGTAAGCGATTGTTTAAAATATTGTCCCATATTTGTTGTCACATTCACTGGAGAGATGGCGCCACCGTCTAAAATTATTCAAAGTCATGATAAAACAAGATTTATTGATACTTTTCTTGTTAAAACTAAACAAGTAGTAATAGAAAATCCAACCTATTTGAATGAGTTTTAAATATTTCATATTTATATCAAACAAAACGTTATTGATGGTATTAATTGCGATTTGTTTTATAATCTAAAGAACAGTGAGGCAGATGACTACGCCGGCTATGCCTACGACGCCACTTGGGTTTATGCTCTGGGGATGGACAAACTTTTGAAACAAAATCATTCGTACATTGCGACGCTCCATACCGAAAAGACGGCAAAGTAACATACTTTCAAAAATTCCTTAATTCCTTAAAACTATGAATAGTAGTTATTATTTTATTTTTAATTTTGCTTCACATGTGCCAAAATTACATGTTGTCGACTGTTTTTGGTAGGAAATTTGTCCATATTCTAAATAAAACTGATTTCGGAGGTGTTTCTGGCCACATTCGTTTCGTGGGCCCCAGCCGCATTTCCATCATCTACATCCTTCAATGGGTGAGCAACACCACACGCAGAATTGGAAGATACATTCCACATCCATCGGGACAAGGAAATCTTGAATTGAACGCTTCTGCAATTGTTTGGTTAACGCATAATAGAAAACCTCCTGGTGATGGACGTGAAGGTAACAAGCACATTTATTTTGGAAACATGCTTAGATTCTTGAATATGACTTCTAAAAAAATTAATGTTATCTCTGTTTTTTTGTGTGTGCATTTTTTAAGAACCTAGTCAGTGCGCCTTAGAGATGATCCGTAGTTTGTTAGGAGTCGATTGCGAAGTCGCCATTGTAATTGTTAATATTGTTGGATTCGGCCTCTTTGCCATTCTCATGTTGAGTTGCTTTTTGTTCATCAGACACAGGTAAGGCTTATTTCAAGTTTCAGTATTTCCAAGTGTATAAACCGCATTCTGATTTTTGGAACATTGAATCGTGTTTGGAATTTATGAAACATTGAAGGTATGAACAACGTGTTCGTCTTACTGAACAACGAATGAAAGAGTTGGGGCTGATGACAGCCAGTAACATGTTCGCTCTGGATCAATGGGAAATTCCCAGGGATTGCGTGGTCATCAACAGGAAGATTGGTGAAGGAGCTTTTGGAACAGTCTATGGAGGTGAAGTGTATTTCGAGGAGAAGGGTTGGGTACCCGTTGCAGTGAAAACACTCAAAATTGGATCCACAGTAGAAGAGAAGGTTAGTTCATGTGAACTCGATGTATAATCCTGAATTTCCTGAATGCCATTCATCTTTATTAGAATAGAATCATATTTGTAACGTCCCAATATTTGGAAAACCCGTAGAAACTGAAGGAAATAACTTCAAAATAAATAAATGTCCGCAATGACACCCGTTCGCGATTATTACTTCATTAAAAACAGTATATTTTCCTTTTTGATGCTTCCATTAAGTTTTGGAGATCAGAAAATCAGGTTCGTTTGTCCATAAGACGTCATTTATTGGATCATAGTAACTTAGATTTTCTGGTAAAATCTTAAATAAGTTTATGCGACATGCAGATATCTCATAAATTGTAGAAACAATTGTAAACTCAGGTATTTTAAACCTGGGAAAAAGCAATAATGCAAAATGCGAAAAACACATTTCAAAAACTAATAAAATGCACTCTGTAAAAATTCAATTTAAACATTATTTGTTGAAAGATTATGATAACTTCTGTGTTTTTCGCATTTTTTATTGTTTTCTTTTATGCAACTGAAGGGATTCTGACCTAACCTAATATCTTTTATTGACTTGTTTAGTTGGATTTTCTAAGCGAAGCTGAAATGATGAAACGTTTCGAACATCAAAACGTGGTCTGTCTGTTGGGTGTTTGTACAAGAGGAGAACCAGTTTACACAATCATGGAGTTCATGCTTTATGGTAGGCATTTTTCCTACATTAGGTATGTGTACGTGACATTATTTTGTAACATCGCGATATAAACAAATGAAAATTTCTTAGGTGATTTGAAAACTTATTTACTCGCCCGTCGTCACATGGTTACTGAAAAAGATCGTGAGGATAGCGACGAAGTTTCTAACAAAAGATTGACCTCCATGGCTCTTGATGTAGCCAGAGGTTTAAGTTATTTGGCGGAAATGAAATATGTGCACAGGTAATTTAACGGACCTTCTGAATTTTCGATTTCACATTTCCGAAGCGTAAGGATGTTTATTAAGTTTTCATTTTTCAGGGACCTGGCATGCAGAAACTGCCTAGTGAACTCGAATAGAGTGATAAAAATCGGTGATTTCGGAATGACCAGACCGATGTACGACTCTGATTATTATAGATTTAATAAAAAAGGTACATAAAAACTGCATAATGGGGGAATTAAGTTTTGGTATTGTGCGCAGAAATAATGAATTTCTGAATTTTTTAAAGGAATGTTGCCAGTGCGTTGGATGGCCCCTGAAAGCCTCGCCGATGGCCTTTTTACGCCGATGTCCGATGTGTGGTCCTACGGGGTCCTTCTTTACGAAATCATCACATTTGGCAGCTTCCCTTTCCAAGGGCTTTCCAACAATCAAGTGCTGGAATACGTGAAGAAAGGCAACACGTTGAATGCACCTCCTGGATGCAATGAAGCATTGTGAGTATATATTACTTTATTACATTTTGTTACACGTCTTTAAATAGGTTATGCAAGGATTTTCTGAAAATTACGTCATCTTAGTTGTCAGCTTTATACCTGGACATCTCCAATAATATTTCCAACATGGCCGCGCCCTTATACTTCACATCAGTCATTTTCTTTTTTCAGTAGTGCTAAACCCGTACAAAAATGATGTGCAGAAAATGACCAGAAAAATATCCCAGTGCGTTTCCTGCAGAAACTATTATGCAGAAATTTGATACAATTCTGGCAATTTCTATTCCCAGAAAATAGTCTGCATAGCTTTCAACCAAATTTATGCAGAATTTTAAAGATGCTTTAAAGTTGCAGAAATACTCCAAACCAATTAACCCCTCTAATCTAATAAACCCCTCTAAACAAATAAACCCCTATAAACTTATTAACCCCTCTAAACTAATTAACCCCTGTAATCTAATAAACCTCTCTAAACTAATCAGCCCCTCTAATCTAATAAACCCCTTGAATCTAATAAACTCTTTAAACTAATAAACCTCTCTCAACTAGTAAACCCCTCTAATCTAATTTACCCCTCTAATCTAATAAACCCCTCTAAACTAATAAACCCCTATAAACTTATTAACCCCTGTATTCTAATAAACCTCTCTAAACTAATAAACCCCTCTAATCTAATAAACCCCTTGAATCTAATAAACCCTTTAAACTAATAAACCTCTCTCAACTAGTAAACCCCTCTAATCTAATTCACCCCTCTAAACTAATAAACCCCTATAAACTTATTAACCCCTCTAAACTAATAAACCTTTCTAATCTAATAAACACCTCTAAACTAATAAACCCCTATAAACTTATTAACCTCTCTAAACTAATCAACCCCTTTAAACTAATTAACCCCTCTAATCTATTAAACGCCTCTAATCACATTCACATCGCCTAATAGTTAATAAATATGAGCCTTTTATAATCTTAACGGTAATGAAGTCCCAGTATTAGCTAACCATAACTCCCTTTTCTAACGCTTCAATTCCAAGAAGTACGGGTGGCCGAGTGGGTAAAAGCATTAGGTTAGCTTCCCTCTGTGAACCATTTTTAAAAAAAAAATAAACAGAGAAATAATGCAGAGATTTAGGACGTTGAATTCTGCAGAATTCTGAGTTATTTTTTTGTAAGGGAAAACAGTGTATTTGCTGCAATGATTTTAGAAACGCTGAAAAATATGGTCACTTCCAGAGTAAAAGGGCATGACGGCCATGATGGAGGGACTTTTTTAGTTTTGGAAACCTCTTACTAAACCAATTTATTCTTGTAGGGAACAACTTTTGAAGACGTGTTGGTCACGTGAGTCGCAGTCTCGACCGACAGCCAGCACGATCGTCGAGCTGCTGGCAAACAACCCCCGCCTAGTTGCCCCTTGCTTGGACGTGCCCTTGGCAAGCGTGGAAATCGAAGGCACAGATTCCTTGGAGTTGCAGGTTTTGGAGAGGACCCGAAAATTCTCTCTGAGTCAACCAAGAGCCATTCTGTCTGCCAGCTCCAGGAAACGTTCGGACACACTGGACACCGTGGAAAATGTTCCACTGTGCACCATGCACAGCCAGGCGGAGAACCTGACCAACGGATCGCTCCTGCACCTGGAGAACGGCTTCAGGAGCGGTGCCGAAAAGATGAAAGCACCACCTGTGAATTCACCCAGTTTTCATTCGCGTTATGTCACGCTACAGCATAAAGACAAAAAGTCACCAAGTGATGAACTCACCAAAGATGGTTGGAATAAGGTCACAAGTTTATAACGATGGTTCATTGCACGCGCACTCCGCACGTGCTGTAAGCATCTGAGCTTTGGAACACTGGCGCCCCTGGTGGCCTTTCGAACTACAGTACCTTTTCACACGAGTGGCTGCCTTGCGATGGCTAGCGTGCTTTTGGAGAAATACGTCATTTTGGAACACCTTTGCATGAGGTGCATATTTGCTGTCTTAATTGGAATGATGGCTACCTTTTGGAACACTGACAGTTTTCATTTTTCGACAGTGTCTTACTTTTTGCGAAAACTATCGTGCTTTTTGGACACGTGACAAGTCCCATTTTTAAAAGGTGGTACAGTACCTGAATGGAGGCTACAAGAGACGGTCTTTTGTAAACAGTACTTAGCTGACTTTTGGAACAAGCGGTGGACTTTTGTCCGGGTGACGCAATTTGGAATAACTAGTGAATGTCTACCGAAGACAACAATGTGCTATACAGTTACTCGTCCTAAATCATGCCGATTATTTTTATAGTTTTTTTTTCCTCCCCTCATCTCAAAGCGGTGTTTATTATTTGTTCGCTGAGATTGGAATGGCAAACATTATAGGACTTCGTTATAGGCTATTCGTGTTTATTTGAGCACCAGTGCGAACTTTGCTTCGTTTTTACGTATTAAATCATATTTTTTCATTCTGAATCTTTTCCATATGCAAGTGGTTGTCATTTAGAAATACAAGGAGGCGAGAATACACACTACCACCAAGATTATATTACATAATCACAACGTTACTTTCTACTCACTGTGACTTGGCCTTCAACAGGTGCTCAATATAAATAAAAAGTTACAAAATTAGAGGATGACATACAAACCGTCCACGGAAAACTCCTCACATACTGTACATGTAGGTTCATGATTTCATACAGCGCAATTGCTGTAAACTGGGCTGACAAAAACTGCGCAGTTTTACAGTAGACTTTAATGTGAGGAGTTGTTTGGCGTGCGGAGTTATCCCATGAGGAAACATCCGGTCACCCAACAAAACCTTATTCTCGCCTCTTGGTATTTTTTCATCGTGAAATTTTCATCAAATCCAACATGAAATGTCGAACATGTTCCCGGTGATAAAATCTCAATTATTACGATCCAACTATGTTTAAATTAATAACACTATCATCATTTCAGAACAATCTGTTTTTGAAGAACAGTAAAAAACATGTAATTGCTTGCGACGTCATTAGGCCTACACAGTAAATGCTGTACCTTTTTTATTGTTCAAACCTCTGCCTCTTAGTAAAACAGGATGCAAATTAGTAGTAAAAAACATGAACTACACCATGATATTATTGATAAGTAGGGATTATTTTCAAAATTTTGACCTTACCGTCATCAAGCGCGCCATCTTCTTGAATTTACCGCTTTGGGGCTCGTGTTTTCCGCTAGATGGCGCTACTCCTTAAGGTTGATTACGTCATGTTGCATTGTAGGGCGTCACGTAGTTGTTTGGGGTGGTCGGTCGGAGGTCACCCAAGCGATTTGGGGGTGAAAGCGAGGGGTGTGGCCAATACGAAAGAAGGGCGCCCGCAGCTGGCTGTGAACGATAAAGGCAACGTGGTTGATCGTAAAGACGCAAGGTGGTTGACGCGTTGGAAAAACTCTTTCAACGCCATTTCGATAACGAGTCTACAATTCAAGTGGCAAGATGACGGCGATCATAGTACGGTAAGAGAGAATTTTTTTATTGTTTTTATATGAGCGACCTTTGGCCGAGTTTACCCTATAATTTGGATGCGTTATTCATCTTCGGTACTTCACCGAGCCTGCACGTCATAATTTGAAAAGCTTTATTTGTTCTTTGTGGCGTTGATCGATAACAAAAAGCAACGCGGAAATATATAGGGCATTTGCGCACACCCTGTAATAACGTGATTGCGTAATCATTCATGGAATCTTTAAATGTCGTCAAGGTGGTGCGAAAATGACGGTACAGGGTGGGTAGAAAATATATCGTTTGGGGCTCTTGTAGAAATACCAAAAATTGAAATTGTCTGTGAAAGTGTAAGTTACTGACCTATTGTTTCCTAAAATTTATCTGTTCTGTGTTCTAAAAAAAGTGGTCATCCTTGAGCCTGGTCACTGAAATGGGGCCAGGAAAACAATGCGAGCTGGTTTATGCCGGCGTGAGGTCAACAGCTTGTATGGTTACGTGCTGTGTACGGTTTTTCGATGTTCTATACTTTCAATTTGCAAATTCGAGATTTAGATTTTCGATTTCAAAAGCATTTTTTTATATTCAAGACATTTTTACCAGAAAATGACAATATTGTAAGTAAATGTCAGACGGCCACAGTTCAGTTATTATCCCAGTATCAGTAATTTCAACCAAAATGAACTTTCACACACACTCTGGCTTGATTTTACTATTTTTTAGCTTGTCTGTCATTATATCCTTGCTGAAATTTGGACGTTGACAAACCAACATGTGTATTAATGACCATTAATTAAAAGCGTTTGGCTTGTTTAAATGAATAGACATATACGAAACATTAGTTTAATTGTCTACACTTAGCTATTTATTATTGTTTACAAAATATACTTGCGACGATTATATAAAAGCTTTGTGTCGTTTTTTTTTATCTTAAACCAGCATGAATTAAAAATCCTCTTCCTCCTGGTAAATGTACGAAACAGTAGCTTGACAGTTCCAACATGGCTGCGTCCATATTACCCCAAAGCTGCCATACCACCCATACTTAATTAAGCTCATAAACCACCAGGGGGTGCTGAGCCAGAATTAGCTTTTATTACAGACATGGTTACAGTATGATTTTTAGAGCACCTTAAACATAATGTATAACTATAGGGCGTCCATTTGAAACAAATTGATTGGGAAATATCGACAGGCGTCTCTTCGGCCATGGTTGTGACGTTATTCGATGCTATTTTGGCCTTATTTCTATAAACTACATTCAATTTCATTTTGTCAGGCCTGGCAACTTTGAATACGACTATTATTCTGATCAAGGCTATCAGGAAAGTCACCAAGTATGTGAGCTAGTCCCCGCAAACATGTTAATGTACCAGAAAAATAATCTGGAATTGGCAACTGTACAAAACGCACACGAGTGACGTGGGAAATAAATCACCACCATCAGTTTATTTCGTTACATTAAAAATTGTCAAAATTGTTAAAATTTACTAAGGATACTTCTTAGCTTTCACTTTTTATTTCTGCTTGTTACGATTCAGGCATAAATGTTGCCCTAAGGAACGGTTTTTAAGTGTATTTGTGTTTATGATAATTTTTATCAAATGTTGACGACATTTTTATTGAATCTACGGTACTTTTTTTCCATAGAAACGTAAAAATCCACAACTTTTTGAGTTTATTGTAAAACTCAATTCACACTACTGCAAATTTGCTAACACCTTATGTGAGCTGATTTTTCTTGGATTCATCTTGTTTTTGGTAATGAGATTCTGAGAATACTTTGCAAGAACTTTTTTATGCCAAAATAAACGTTTGTTTGCTACTTGTTGGCGCACCTACATCATAATGGTTTGACAAGTTTTACATGTACACGTTTATAGATTTTATGACTTCTACCTGTTTACTACTACATGTTACAGCTTGTTGAGTATAAAGTGACTTGTTTGGTGGTGCCATGTAGTGGAAAAATGAGGCAACTGAAAAGCTGCACGGAATGATTTACTACCTATTTGTCTAGACTCTTTGAAAGGATTTATATGAGCTTAATTGAGAATTCAAAATGAGTTTTTCAAAATCAGAGATGTAATTAATTGCGAGAGTTAATTAATTGTATCGTATTACAATGCCATTTTTCGATGAAATGTTCTTCAAAATGGATTGGATGGACGTAACTAAATGTTCATGCATGTTTAGCTATTATTTTTACCAAACTTTCCTCTTTCAAAACTTGTAAGAAAACACAAAAATGTATTTAAATAAGAAAGAAACCACTCATTTTCTTGGGTTAGTTTTTGGATAACGGTACTTATCGGTTAATTCACCGCCACTGAAAGTATGGCGTGTCAAAAACAACATAATCACTCTGCTTCAATAATG
>JAQGAE010000448.1:0-36790 GCA_034696685.1 Julus scandinavius | reverse complement strand
TTTACAATTCATCTTTAATTCAAATCAATATTAAATAAATATTGTTAATTATTTTGGAAGTCTAATTATTCTCCAAACGCTAAGGTTCAAAAAGCTAAGACCAGATGGGACATCAGGTCTTTGTGATTTCATAATCTAGATAAAACATATTTAAAAAAACATACAAAGTGCATAACTGTAAGTGTTCATAACGATGTTAAAGCGGACCAACTTCTAGGTCAGTTAAAAGAATAAAGGCACAAAATTCGATATAAACTCCAGAAAACTTTCTTAAAAACCTGACAGCATCTCCAGCAGAGCATGAAATCAAATTTCGTTGCCGGCTTACTGTACAAAAGGATAACTAAAAAATGAAACTCCTACACAATGGCATTTCAGAAGTGAAGCTCTGGGACATTCGTTAGCACAAATTTATCTGAGACTCAGGCTTATTTTGTTTACAAAATGTTTATTGCTGTCTTTTTACAGCCATTCTAGTTGTATGCCAAATAGCTCCGGAAGGAGTTATTTTTTTATTTTGGAAGAAAAATTTCACTTCGTACACTCGAATCGTTTTGAAATTTCATCTATTGTTGAGTAGGAGCAAATTTAGTATCCCTGTCCTTGCTCTTAAAAAAAAAATCGATTTTGACTGCAGAAGAGCGTGTTGAATTTTCAGCAGCTTATTATTTTTATCATAGGTACCTTCACGAAGGTGGCTGAATAGCCTTTGACGGCTGGGACTGACAGTACTCATTCTCTGCACACATCATGACTAATAAGTTTTAGTCCTTCTGTTCCAGAACATTCTTAGCTTAATGGTATTTAGAAAGTGCAAAAGGTCCTACTTACCAACTGTGTAAAGAAAGCAGACTCCTTCGGCTTCTCCGCATACCGCTCATATTGGTCTAAATTATCCTGGAGTTTTAGGGTCAGTGTGTCGTAGTTTCCCCTGACAACCTCGAGGACCTACGCAACAAGGGCTCAAAACATGTAATCACTTTCAATTTTCCTGCATAGCAAGGACGTAGTGCTTAGCAAGCCTCCATTTCAAAGCAAACAAACATTTTCAATTTGTGATGCCGAAAGCGAGTTTGAAGCCCATTCATGCATTTGTTTTATTTATTTGGCAAACCGTGCAAAAAGCGAACCAAAACAAGTCAAGCTACATGGATCAAGGAAGTCACAAAACAAACTAGAAGACATACTAAGTTCCTTGTAGGTCTGTAGACCATGGTTGTGTTTTTTTTAGTTTGTTGAAGGCAAGAGGATAATCTAACATTGGTTTCGTTGTAGTCACTAACATTATTTTTGCCATTTTCTACTTAGGATATGGTTAGACTCGAGGATTTCAATATCAAATCGATCCCAGCCACAAATGTGATTAAGAGAAACTCTGGTTCAGTGATGTCAGGTTCGAGCAATGGCTATATACACAGCAAGTTAGTTCGACAACTTCATTACAATAAACAGGTGATCAAGCTGAAGTACCAAGCCTGAGGTCGGCATCAAAGGGACAATTCATTCAACAGTTCAATTTTAGTTAAGTGTAGCTGCAATAGCTTGAGATCATGTACTTAAGTTTTGTGTAATATTGTTGTACGTTATGAACTTATTCCAGATCTAGTCTGGTATGTATTATACAAGAAGATACTACAAGATTCTGCAGATGCACATTTATGGTGCAAATTCTACAAACCACATAACCCGAGTGAGATCACAGAAATGCGCTTAAATACATTACAAGTAAAGCAATTACTTTAACCTTCCAACCGAACATGGACTATGCAATTACTTTCGAATACCTTGCAAGTTTTAACCTAATTATAGCCATAAATATACATGCTTTTTCGCTTAGCTTTTAGTATAATTAGTTTAACCTTTTTAAATATAATTCCACCACATCTGTTGTGGTTACAAAAATTTAAAATTACAGTCTGTAGACAAATTTTATTTTGTTGCATTAAATTTCCAAAACAGCTGTTGGTTCTTCGACTGCAATTGCAGTTTATATGAAGATTTTTTACAAAACGTTTTGGTGATAAGAAATAACAGAAAAATATTTTCCAAGGAAAATTCATTTCGATATTTTCAAGCTGAAAGATTACATGAAAACTTACTTGCAACAATTTGTATGTCAAAAGAATTGCATAAATACACAATTTCATAATTTCAGATAACGATTTTGTATATCATCACTTTGATAACAGATAAAACCCTGTCATTTCCAGGAAAAAAATCAATTTTAAAATGACTAGATAGACTAATGCTAAACAGTATACTGTAAACGTGGATTTAATAAAATCGAATGATGTTGAAATGCTATACTGTAATACGCAGTACTCCAGTATCAATAAAATTCAGTGAACGTCTACGAGCATATGCCATTCCAGCATTAAACACACAGAAAATTATTATCCAAGACTTAAGTTGGTCATTATCCTTGTACTAAAACTGCATCAGCTGAACGTGTGCTATGTTATAGAAAGTTAAGATGTGACTATGGAATGATCATTAAGGTAAAATCAATTAAAACGATAATCCCATGAAAATTTTTTTTTTAAAAAAAGGTGCCTTCATCAAGAGTTCAAAATACGACTGTAAATCCAACGTGTAAAGAACGACAAAAACTACCACGGTGAAATTTATTCAATGCAATAAAAAAGCTGTAGGCAAGATTCACTTGACGTTACCAAGGATAAGAATTTATTTGGTAAGATTAGTAGTAATATGTTTTTTTTCCGTTTACGTGTTTGGTGCCACATTGCCATTTTAAGCTAAAGGGCTAATCTGTTGTATTCTAACGTCGACAACAACCAACAATGCCCTGTAGCAATTGTAGAGAATTGCAGAATGATGGTAAACAGGCAATAGTAAACTGATAATTTTAAGCCATCATGTTATGTGCTGTTTCAATTAAACCAATGTCATTTAATCCATTGAATACGAGTCACATTAGCAGTGGGAAAGTTGCATGCTTGCACATGTGATTCAAACAAAAGTACGTATCACGGTTAATCGATTTCATGATCATCAGATTGCTGAACCATGGTAAAATAGTAGTTTGACAGGTATAGGCAGCACAAGCAGCGTCTAGTGACTTGGTTCTACATCACCACAGATAAAAAGAATGCAGAAGCCTAACAAGGTGCACCAAACCAAGATTATATCTACATTACAAGCGCCATTAAGCATTCCAAATGCATTCAACGAATATATCCAAGCGAGCACATTTGAGGACAGATGACAAAATAAAATATATTATATGGCTTCCTACCTGAACTTCTGTCAATGAAGACTGGTGATTCTGGATCATCCATGCCTCGATTTTGGGAGTGAAGTGGTTGATGATGGCTCTAGAAAAAAACATACCAAAATCAATTAAAAGTGTTAATTAAAGTTGATGGTCTTTTAAGCTAGTACAGATATATCCTCAGTATCTTACAATGATCTAATTTTACATACATCAATTTAAAACGATTCTGGTGAATACTTATTTTAGATTTGAACTGTATGCAAATATTAGTCATGATTCATTGAAACAGCTTCAAATATGAAATCTTATCACGAACAGGTCGTCGTGAGCATAAAGAGACCAATAAATTCATACAAAGTTTCTCGTCACGTACATAAAATACTTTGTAAATTCCTTTCAGCATCATGTCAGCACCCTCATCAAAGTTGCATTCGCGCAAATCAGTAAAATCAGAGTTCATTATGCAACTCAACTGAGGCTCTTGGATACCTTAGTATTCAAGAGCTTATATTCTCCTCAGCAAACTATATTAGTTCCACTTTGCAAATATGCTTATTTGTTCAGAAACGCGTACGGGTTCAAAGAAACAATCCTGATATCTTCCAAGAAATCAGCCCAAAACATGGAAAACTACAATTAGGATACCGACCCAGTTTTATGTTTATCACAGCAATCAAGAGTGTACAACTGATACACCAACGACTGCAACAGTCTACTTAAAAGTACGAACTCGTACTTCCAAACTGATTTACTAAGTGGAAATTATTGAACACAATTTGTAGACCAACTTTCTATTGCCGACTAAATTGGTACCTCCTTCTGACTTTGCCTTCATTCAAACGTATCGTTATTTTTCGCAATCTTCCATTCAATTTGACAACTCGGGCAGTTATTTGGACCCCATTTATGGTGAGCTACTTTAAAAATCAATACCTGTTTAGTAGATCACTGCAGCGTGCATATAAAGATAAAATATGAAAGTTGATAAATTTTGTCAGCCTGGCAAGGATTTCGACAAACAAGCAAAAGAGACACAGTGACGAGAGACTTTTGATTATTACTCTCAACACCGCTGCCATCTAACAGAAATTATTAATGAGGATCGATTATAAGATTATTTATATTTATGATACCATATTCACTTTTCATATTGTCGCTTTATATAAATTTACCCAACAGTGAGAAGACTGGAAATGCCTAACAGACCACATGAATCTCTTACATGTATATACTAATTGTAGTTCGTGCTATAGTTCAACAGTGAGATTTGTACTCATGATAGCACAAAGTATCAAGGCAACAAACGCTAATCCCATTACATCCGTGTAAGTAGAAGCTTCTTCCTGCTTACATTAAATAGGATGTATCTCAGAATCACTCTTTTTAATGGTGATCCTTTAAAGATGTATCCGACAAATCGCTCAGCTGCAGAACAAGTCCTTCTCTTTAAACTAAACATTGCTAGCATTGGTCTTCAGTCAGCAAAGTGTGCCAAATGTTCAGTTTGTGTTAACATTGATTACGAGGGAGAAGAATACTTGGAAAGTAGTTGAGCCATTCTTACTTACAAACAGTATTGATTTTGTAAACAGCAAAAAGAGCAACGAACAAGATAATTCTTGGATCATTCCTAATGTACATCACATGAACCATTAAATGAAAACGATATTAAAAATTCAGTTATTTTTACATCCATACCTTTCTAGAATTTCTAATTATAACAAATTTACAAAGTATTCAGGTGAGCACGGAACACAATTGAGCAAGCAACTTAATTTTTTAGAAATAGCTTTTAAGTCACAACTAATTTTTGTTTGTCAGTATCACAATTTGAACTTTTTGCACAACATGCATTAGAAACACAAGTTTGTTTTGTTGTGATATGTTTGATTTATTTTCTCAACAGTCAAATACACATTTTTGACGAAAATAGCGATATTTGTGAACCAGCTAAAAGGTTAATCAAGAATGATCTGGAATTTTATGTATACCACATTATTGTTTGCTTCTTTGAATTCTTAATAATGTCTTTATGATTTAGCACGCTTTAATTATTTACAATTAACAGCTTCATTGTTAATTTATAAAGCGATTGTATTGGAATAGCTTAATCATTGCTTCAAGTTATCAGACATTAAAGAATAATTTTTAATCAATACTCCTATTATTTATAGTTGTGATTGGGAAGGAAGTGCTCAATCACCAAGGTAATTAATTTACTTTTGTTGATGTTCTCTTTCAGATACTTTAAAATAAGTTATATTCACTTTCATTGTGTTTACTCGTGGTAATGATGTGGAAAACAGCCATCCAGAGCAGCTGCCTACCAAAGTCATTTTTTGGAAATAATTATAGGAACTGTACATGATTTTTTTTACAAGCTCATAATTCAACAACTAGTAAAACGATGACTTCTGTATAAGTGAAATTCTTAAATCAATATTCTGATAAAAGCAGCTCGTAAATAAACCAGCTTGTGTATCGCACAATTTTCACCATGAAAAAGCACAATGTTTTGCCAAGTTAATAGGCCTATAAAATTATACACTGATATTTCTATTTTGGTCATTGGTTGGTGAATTGTTTCTCAGAATTAAGTACCAATAAAGTCAACAAGATGGTTACCTCTGACATGAACAAAAATATTCATGGCCCTCCTATATCAGCAAAGCGAATACATATTATGTATGTACTACATGTATTTTCATTATCATATACCATAAAAGCGGTAGGAAGATCAATTGTGACCATAAAACACTCAAGTTGTTTCTGGTAACTAACAGCAATTAATGGCTCATAAAATTAGAAGTGGTTGCTGTTTATGGGCTTTGTCTTGCTTGCATAAAATGGACAGCAACAATTTATCAATTCCATCAGGGCCAATCACAAATGGCACAACCCCAGTGGTAGAAATAAGATTCAGAGATTTAGCTCACGGAGTATTGTGAAGGACAATGGAAATCTATGGATGCTAAGCATCAAATAATCAATAAATATTTTGGTATAATTTGTTTCATGACACATGAACCGATTATAATTTAGTTTATAACTTCTTCAAGTATTCTAGAAACATACTCTACCACCGTCATAAATCTAAAAAGTCATCAGACTGCAGTAATGATAAATATAATAATTAATAATTCTTTTTGACATCATATTTCATGATGTCAAAAAGAAAGATAACAACCATAATCGGAGTTGGCAGAATTATCAGACATACTCATAACAACAAAGTAGCTAATTTGTACAGTTTAAAACAATGTTAACCATGTTCAAAACCTCATCATTCAAATAATTAATTCAGAATTCTTTCAAATTGTATCACAATAAATATTTCCTTAGTAATGGCAAGTTAATCCAAAGTAACATTTAATTGAAATCAATCGGAAAATAAAAGGTTAAACCAGTGCAAAATGGTGATTTATTTTTTCATAGCTCGACCTAAAGAAGCAACATTGTGAAATGATCATTTTTAAACAATTTTTTTAAATAATAAGGTTTCCTCGAGTAACAATCCATTTGAAACCGAAGGAGGAAAGCTTTTTTTTCCAGCTCATTATTGCAAAATTCAACACTATTTCTAATGTAGCTTAGATATAAATATGAGAAGATGCATGAAAGCAAATTAAATTCTAAAAATAGTTCTTCTGTTATTGTTATTAGATTTCCAACAACATTTCAAGATATTACAGCTACTATCTTAGATGAGGTATATTGCAATATATGTTAAATGTATATTTACAAGATGAAAACTGAAATGTAATAAATTCTTGAAACTGAAACTAATTGTGTACGCTGAAATCTTCAGCATGTAATTTGAAAACATCAGCTGACAGCTGGCAAAATTATAAGAAATATGACAAAAATAATAAATTGTAACATTTATCCGTTTAGTATGTTCTGTTCTACACGGTTTCTAAATAAAATAGTAGTGTAAAGTTTCTCTTCTATTTGCTAACTAATAACATACAACATACAGAAAAAACTCATTGTAGACTATCCCGAATGCTCATACCCAAAATTTGCTTAAAAAATTTAAATTTTCAATAACATTGTCAAAAACAGTAAATCAATCTGGAAATGACACTGTAACGTCAAATGGATTTTCTTAGAGAAAGTATTCAGTCGAAAACAATGCGACTACAAATAAAGCTGAAATAGAATGACTCCTTAAAAATTCCACATGTGCATAGTGTCCCCAACAAAAAAATCTGGCTCGTGAATAAAAATAGTTCATCAGTCAACATCACCTATTCACATCATAATTTTTTTTCAATAAAAATGATTAATGCCTCACTTTGAAAATCTAAAATCTCAACCAAAAGTGTCTTGAAACCTTGCATTATTATGAGAGCAAACTGCTTTTGAAAACCGATAACAAAGAATGCAATAAGCATTCTTAAGAGACATTTTCAGCTCATGGTATCACAATGGACCGAAGAAGACAATGACGTTATAATAGCTAGAAGCTGAACACAAGGATGGATCAATAATATATCACGAGATGCTGCATTTTTATGAATAATTCCAGCAAAATTGTTAATCAATTTCGATAACAACATTATCAAATAGTTTGTTTAAGAAAAACTCTATTCAAAAGCGAAACTGGTTCTGCACAAGAAGCAGAGATCCTAATATAGACAAATTTTGCCATTAAACAATCAAAACAATGCAGTTGTAATTTCGTTACGTTTATTATTAATTGTTTACCCGCTCAAGTTTTTGCAAACTTTATAAGTATTGTTAGTAGCCATTTTTCGACATCATAATCCAGAAGTGATCAGATTACAGCATGCGGTTAACCATGTCATTAACATTAATTTAGCATAGTTTAAATACGTTTAATGAGGCTTAAGGCAATCAAGATGCTGGTGTCAATGTACTAATTTATGTAGGGATGTTATAACAACCCCAATTATATCCAAAAATGAATGTTAATAACAGAGTAGCTGGATGAATATTCATCCTGCGTAAATGTTAATATTATACATGGCTAATGAAGCCGTGTTTAAAGCGAGGCTTTAATTCACTTAAAACCTCACAAGAATCTCCACAAATGCAATATAACAGAAGTGTCGGCTCGTAGGAGTCCGGTTGACAAGTACAATTAAGTATGAACCCAAGGTTGAAAGTAGAATAACCCAAAGATAATTATGTTTATCCTCAAAAACGTTTCATTAGAAAGTTTTCCGATGGATGATAACATGCAAAGCCCTTCAGCCACTAACAAATTTCGTTAAGTTATCCGCTTTCAAAGCAACGCAATAATTTGCCAGACCTGGAGCATAATCCAGGCCAATTAATAATCAATGAGGAAGGAGGAAATTCTGGCGCTTTTCAACAATAGAACAGAAAGGTAATGATGAAATCGTGTTCAGTGTTCAAAATAGCATGCTCATAAGCAGTAAAAGAGCGCATTAAGCATTTCATGCAGAATATACGATAATCCGGCCGGAATTACATGAAAGAATTTATATATGAAAAATGTGCCATTCTGCCCAACTCTAATAAAATCTTGCACATGTGACAAATGTGGGGCATTGGCATAGAACGTTGTTGAAGTTGATACCATGGTCCATGCAACGCTATTAATTTCATTTTTTTTTGGATAAAACTTGAAATTTTTCTGAATGATATGCAATAAAAACATATTTTGGATTCCTGCCAGAGTTATTTATTTTAAACATAAAATTCTGGTGGACTGGCACAATCTTACTCCACATGAGGTAGTATTGCGTATTTTGCGCATTATTTCATGCTACAAATTGTGTGAATGGATATTCCAATGATGTGACATTTATTTAGTGCAATGTAAGCAGATTTTTCGACAAAAGGTCGCTAGAACCATTTTGCTTCTTAAATATCCTAAGAACAATATTCTATTGAAAACAAACATTCCGTGAGATTCTACTAGTGTCAACAACAGAATGCAAAAATCCCCTTTGTTAACTTAATAGACCATTATAGCGTATTTATGTATACTGAACAGACCTCTGATTGTACAATAAATTATTTATCAACGAGTGAACATTTCCAAACAAATGTTTTCCACTAAATAAACAACTTGTCATTATTTTTATAAATGAAACAAAAGAGAGGCACTTACCTAACGTTCACAAGATTATTGGTAAGTTTAGCAGCCACATCTTTCCATTCGCTATCACTGGTCGTATAACGCAAGGCTGAAATTAAAATAATATTATTAGAACAATAATAAAACAAAAAACAAACAAGAAAAAATACTTTGTCGCTTTTAAAAGTAACGCATTTGTTCATAAAATATTCAAACCATCGACATTTAGAGATGGCTAATTGGTATTAAGTAAAGGTACATATTTCGATTTTAAATTATAAATTATTGAAATTCCCGAGTACCTCCAGGGCGAAAAATACACATACTGCATGAGTATGTATGGACTTGTACTTGCCCGATATATGTATGGCCAGAATTAGCCAGAAATGGTGTATATACAGTAAAGTTAAGTTTAAACCCTACATGAACGCACATGTATATGCATGCCCATTCTTGCCCAAATAAAGGGGCACATGAACACATAGTGCATGGCCATATACTGGCCTAAATGATCAAATCTTGGCATTTACAGCCACACACGACCAAATCCAGTTATGTCCAAATTATGCAAAATATTGCCCAACATTTATTTGTACCAGGGTTCAAATATTCAATATTTGCCAAAATACAAATAAAATTAAAGTTATAGTAAATATATATTAGTACAAGAAAGGGTTCTTTTTTGAGATTTATCCTTTTGTTCTCTCTTAGCATTTTTTAAATTATACGTTGATATACATTTCGTTTAACCCAATACAAAGTAACCCAATACAATGTATTTTAAAATGTATTAAAATTAGTCAAAAAGTCAAAAAGTCATAAAAAAACCAAAAAAAAAACAAACAATACAATCAAAAATGCAGTACATTAACAAAAAAAAAATGCGCTGTAATTATCATAATAGCTATTTGAAAAGGCATTACTATTTGAATATGGGATAATGGCAAATGCACAGCCTTTTAAAATTCACTTCATCAAAGTTTGGTCAGACCAAGTTACATAATTGACTTAAAATGTAAAATAATAAAAAAGTGTTATAGCGTACTACAACAAGACAGGACCCCACAAAATTAAACACAAATTTAAGACAATTTATAAAGGAGCTTGCGAAACCACAATGTTCGCAAAGATAATTCGTAGTTCACTACCCCACATTTAACGACATGTAGTTTTAATTTTTATACCGTTTAAAACTGCCTGCTATAAAAATAAACGTCTAATGGTCACATGAATCACTTTTGCCATTTCGGAAAGTAGTCAGGAGCTAAGCTGCATATCAGCTTTACGCCATGGTATACGCAAACATTTCACTCTGCCATATGTATAACTTAGTTGTGATGCACCAACAAAGTTTCAGCACGACTACTAATAATTCACAAAAAAGCAATTTCGTAGCACGCAATTTGAACACGCTCATACAAGTACTATGTGCTAAATTGTATTCGAATAAGAGCAATATTTCTTAGATGAGCCTTGGCTGCATTTTTTGAGAGCCAGAATATTTCTGAGCATAACGAGAGACCAGGAGGTCTAATAGTATACCATGAAATTTGCGGGGAAAAAAAAACCAATCGAGGAAAAATATTGGATTAAATTTCTATTCCGTTCTTTCCATGCATGAATGCTAATGCACCCATTACACAATCCTATAAAAATAACATTTTCCTCCAATGAATTTTTTGAATACTTAATACCACGCTTACTTCAAGCCAAACGCAATGAGGCAGAAAAAGGGCCAGAATTGGGAGAGGAAAAACAAGGTTTTCAATGGTCTTGAAAGCAATTAAAGTAGAGCGGAAAATAAGTTAGCAAATATTGCTTTATACCTGTCGAATGAAACATTCAAGGACACTTTTGTGGGCAGCAGGATACTTCGCAAAACATCAAGGTTTGCGGAAGTGCCATTGGATGCAAATCGAACTGACCTTTGCATAATACAATGCCTCAAGATCATAAACATCAAAGAGGTTCTGCAGAACAACACTGCATCAGGGCCCCTGAGAGGCAAGTATCGTGATGTATTTACTTGCCTGAAGAACAACATCGGCAGCAGGAATCCGGATAACATGTCGTTGCCAGAAGGCTACGGGCATTTAGATGTTTCCATATAGCGAAAAAAATTGATTTCCCAGGAAATATAAAAGTCAGAGAAAAGTTCAGTATACCATTGACATACGGTGCAGAGCCCTGATGACAAAGAGAAAGTATGATATTCCTTCTTATTAGACATCAGCCATACGTAAGCCATAAATTGAAGGGAACTCTTTGGAACAATTTGCAAACTCAGGATAAAATGAGATTCCATAACTGGTCCAAAACGATATTTTGCAGAATGTGCAATCTTCTTGACACATGCATTACAGAAAATATTAAGTTATCACAAAAAATGGCCAAAAAAGTAAATCCATATTAAAGCAGCATACCAAGTTCAATATCCACAAAGCATATGTTTAATAAAATTAAGACCAATGTTGGTCGACGGATTTCAGATTAGAAGAAGATTTTAAATTAAAAACATAACTGCTAAATGTTTTTACACGCTAAAAATAATTAGCAGAAAATTTCTGCTTAAAACTACGATGTTTTAATCCGAATAATTAATTCACAAATTAATTCATGCAGAATATCGACAATTTTTTTTTTGCTTGGCAATTTTGTTTATTGCATGCAGGGGTAACATATCCAAAATCCATGTTCTTCAGTATGACAGCCTAAATTCCCACAAATTTGATGAAGCGTAATTGTAACAATATTGTCATTACAGATAGATAAGCCACCTTAATTCTGCAAAATCCAATGCTAATGCTTCCACAACAGCGCTTACATCAAGACAGTTTTACAACTCCAAACGACAAATGGAAAAATGTAACTCGCTGAAATCCTTAGCATCTGACATTTTCTCGATAATTGCCAAATGTGCATGCTTCCAATTTGCAAAAAAAGCCATTAAATATGCCTATTTGAAATTAGCATCTTCAGTGAGCTAATGGTTTCTTGAAAAAATGTAGTGCAATATTTTATTTTTTGTGCACATACCACATGTGGGTGAAATTCTAATGAAGGTGTCATTGTAACCAAACTTATTTTAAAATAATATAATAGAAATGGCCGAATGGCCAATCGAATGATTGACTCGTACTGTTTAAGACAAGCCAACGAAGCCTTTCATGGTGTCTAACTGCCAAAGCATAAATTCTGTAAAATTAATCATGAAATTTACTTTAATTTAGATGATAACAAAACTGTTATACCGGTTGCTTGGTACAAGTTGACTACATCAGAAAAATGAAAATTGCATATTTGAAAAAAAAAAAAGAAAAAAAATTCACTGAAAAAGTAAAGATTCGCATTTTGATGCTTCATACAAATGTTTGCCAAGTAACATTCCACCTGAAATGTTACTGATTTTTGGTGGAAACTGAACCACAGAAGAAGGCCCTGTATTCTACAATACAGCGAACACAGCAAGGAATCCAAACTTTTTTTCTTGAAATTCATGAAAGTAATGCGAGGAAATTAGTGGAAGGCAATTTTACAACATCTTAAACTTTCCATTTTTTATGGCAAAATATTTGCATCTAGATTAAAACACACCTAAACGTTCACTCCCATGGGCATGCGTTTTAAACAGGAATAACTTTATTTTATTCCTCATTGAGGAATACTATTTCTTAATAATTCCAACTGAATGTAATCCAATCTTTTTTTCTTGAAATTCCACTTGCCAGACTTCCACATTATTAAAGAATCCAAAAAAGCGCAATGTATGTTTAATGTTCCATATCGCCCTTCACTAACAATTGGTCCCATGCGATATTATGTACGCGTAATAGCCGAGGGAAGCAATATAATTACTTCGTTCTAAGATGACGTATGTCCATCTTATTGCAACGATAGTAATCACAAAGGTTCTGCAATCACATGTCATTACCAGAAATGCTCTCATCAGAAAATCAATGGAAAAAGAGCACTACTTCATCGACCTTGCTTATCAATGCCTTAACATGGAGGGAACTACTTGCCTTTGTTAGATAATTTCTACGAAAATCAGACTTAATTAGTTCTGGGAAAATTGAAAAAAGGTCATTGTCTCCGTTCATCGGATCTATGAAGCCATACATGCCGGTATCCAAAACTAAATATGGAATAATGATATTAGAGGAGAAGATAGAAGCAGAACTCACCCATTGAATACATGTTGTCGAATATCTGATGCATTCGTATAAGTTCGTAATAGAGCTCATCATAGCTCGAAGGCGATGGTAGAAAAGTGTCACCATAAGTGATGAAAAGGTTGAAGATGTTCACCACCTGAAAAATAAGGAAAATGTTACTGTTTTCAAAATTATTACATCATGAGGATTGTATAAAACGCAGAGAATTGGTTACTTTAGTTGTTTTTTTAAGACTTAGTAAACAGAAGTCAAAGTACCCAACTGTACAAGAGTCAAAGGATTTTCCATACAAAGGACTTCTTTTTTTTTGTTGACTTTGATGTTCATCAGGGCCTGGATGAGTAAATCCATTAGGCACCTTGGGGACTTAAGTGAACAAGGATGTCGTGGAGAAAGCAATTAACTGCTTTGCTTGTTTTTATACCAAAACAACCATCAATCAAAAAATGATACACAGTTATACCACTTTTAAAAATGGGCATTGCCATTGAAGTTGATAGACTGTCCATCAGTGAGATTGGAATAACGGAAACAATCCATCTTTTTTTTAGATTAACACAAGTTTTTCTAGCACTTGAGTAATGGCTTGTAATCATTCCAAGAATCAAGGATTGTAAAATCATAAGTCAAAAAATAATGGACCACTAACATATGCTCCACAATAACCCTACTGTGTGGATCCCATGCTGTGCAACGTAACGTTACTATTATAATTGACAAATATAAGCATGGAAATATTTATAAAACCTGGTCAGGTTGTTGAACATTTCCATCAATTTCAAATATAATGAATTTGAATACAGCATTAAGCTTGATATATGAAGTTTAATTTTGGTACGCCATTTTGTAAATGTCATTTGTAAGTTGACATTAAACTACAAAGCGTAGATAAATGCAGCACAAGAAAAATGTTTATTAAAAATCCTTATTTGTTATATTGAAAATAATTACGATAGTAGTGGTATTCTTCAGAAAGTATTACATGCAGCCTGCCTTTTTAGCGAGCCAAAAAGTTGAAAATGGAATGTTGTAATGTGTTTTATGAGCAACAGAAACACATTCTAAAAGAATGTGGAAGAAAAGTATCCGACGTTGCAAGCATCCAAAATGAGCAAAATCATATTTCTAATATAATACAATAGCGCCTAACATTCCGTCCAGAATTCAGATCAATAAACATGCGCATGAATGAAATTTTGAATAGCATTTCACTTGGTAACTGCGTTTTATGCATTATGATAAAATTATGAGCAATTTCTAACCGAAAGTATGGGATATAGAAAGGTAAACGATGTTCCCTAATGGCTACAGACAGAATTTAACAACAACAAGGATATTTAATTTAAATAATTGGCTATCTTTCAATGGTATATTAAGTGAATTGAGCAAAAGATGAAAGAAAAGGAAGTGAATTTGGAAAAACTTTAAAAATACCGCTGATACACTGAATAACATTTATTTAACTAAGAGTTGAATGTTCAAAACGTAATAGGCATTCCTAAGGACCTTCATTGATAACTGACCAGCTGTAATCATCAAAGGAATACTTTGTGATAACTAAGTTTTTACCGTTATTTAAAATGCGACCCTTTAATTTGTGCAAAGTTTTGGTACTCTTGTGCATTTTTCGCTACGAGAAAAAACTTAACCAATGTCAATTAAAGCAGTTTCTATTTCCAATTAGGAGTTGCTCCTAATTAGTCATTACTGTTAGAACAGCAATGTATCTCGAGGGAAGGTTTCTGGAATCAACTCCTTCTTAGGCGTATTCAAATAGAGCTTTAATCAAGCACTTGATTTGATTACGATTTTTCTTTTGCTAAATTGGGAATACGGCACTTACACCATTTTTCAATTTGCAAGTTCAACGATACAACTTTAGCCTTAGTCATGATTAGTTCATTTGAAGGACATCTTCTATTTCCTCCAATGTTAAATATCAAATAAAGCATACATATTTGCCTAGAAAATTAATAAATTTCGTAAATACTATAGAAAGAGCCAAAATGGTACAAACAAGATTAACAGATATTTGCCCTCGGGAATAGTGCTTTAAATGAAGTCATGCCAGTGTCAATATAATAACGACCTTAGATTTCAAAAATGTCATTTCCCATGATAGAATTGCAATCAAAACGATTTATCGATACCGTGGAAATCCAATTATTTTAAAAAAGCCACTAAGGGCACAGTAATAGATCTATTGGATTCGGATCTCAATTATAAAAATGTCTAAAAGGATCTTTACTTGAGTTTACTAAAAATCTGTTCAATGAATTTTTCAAACTTCTCCTGTACTGTATAATCAGCACTGTTACAGATGAGCATTTCAGCATTTGGGAAAATTGTGCTCCCCTTGTCTGAAATTCAGTGCTGCAAACACTGACGATTACTGTTAAATGCATAATCTATTCATGCATATTCACGATATTCCCATTCCATTACCAAATTTACGATGCACTTTAAATTATTCAGCGGGGCAGTAAAATCCACGCTTAATACTTTAATACATCACATTGCCCTTTAAACCTCTTACTACAATTTGAACTTCCCTACAGAACTTAACGATATATTTGAAACGATTAAATGTTGTGTAAAACCCCTGAAACGCTACAAGTACTTAACATATTTGGTTTACCCTAGAAATTACTTCCTGAACATCAGAATGCTCGATAATTTTTTTACCACGCTTTAAAGGCAACCATCAAAGTCTCTTAATCACTTAAAAACGTCCTCAGATCGAGAATTGCCTTAAATCCATGACAACTGGAAAACTTCGTCTTATTCAATGTTGAAACGAAATGCTTACCAAATACATCCACATCTTTGTCATGTGTACATTTAAAATCGAAATACATCAAAATAACACAATTGAATTTCGTAGTTTGCTCTATTTTCGCAATGCAGCAATAACACTACTGACTAATTCATATTTTAAATTTCACAACCACTCTTGGAACCATTTAGTGCAGCTTACAGTGTCAATAAACTCTTAAGACACCAGTTTTTTTAATAGCACGCTCATTAAACCAACAAGAAAATCTATTTTTTTCTAAGATGGAGGATTTGGGAATTCAATGACAATGCAAAAACGTTTAGTAGCTTACCTGCGCTGCCAAGTGGAAAATGTTGAATTTTTTGACCAAATGGGTTTCGTTAGCTAGCACAAACTTGAGCAAATTCATGAGGGATGTCCACAGTTGCTTCCATTGATAATGAAGTCTGACGCGACACTTCTTTTGGTAGCACAACAAACGATGGATTATTCCCAGGCACTTTCTGTGAAAGGAAGAAAAAAAAAGTGTAAATCACAAGGGGATTATAAACGACTAATGATGATGCGAATTATTTAACCATCACGGGCCTTGTAATGACTCTAATAAATTTTCCTTAACTTTAATATTTCTAGCGGAACACATTACAAGTAGGAAGGTGATGCTGAGGAGGGGGATCTAGGCGGTACTATCTCCCCATTTTCTCATTCAAGCACCTTCAAATAAAAATGTACTCAACATCATTCGTGTCAAAGCACAAAAGTACAGTCTTACAACATCTTCATAAAATATAGTAACACTTTAACTTGAATATCGATAGTTTTTCAAAGCATTTTAGACACAAGTGACATGGTTTGTATATATACTCAGCATGGTGAAATACATAATTTTCGAATGGATTTATACAGAACAAAGAAATGATTTGCATATCCAACTTGAAAGGATATACAATATAATTTACAGTATATAATAATGTATATGTACAGTATACGTATATATTACATAATGCCCTAACTTCCTAACTACTGAATGATTCATAATTAATGAAAAAAAATTCAAAACATCATTAATGGAAATCGGTGAACATGTAGCTGTACAATAAATTCTACTGCATGATGTGAATTTGTTTGTAACACAAATCAAATTGAACATATTTTTTTCAAATGTTTAAGAATTTAACTGTGGTGAACTACACTACTAGTTGTAGGGACGTTTAATCGAAATATATACAGAAACAAACATGTAAGGTTTTCGACGTCTAAACACACTTGCACTCAATTAAAATCCACATTCGTGCAATGTGACATTAGCAAAGACCTCTACTAAGTGCACTCTTGCTCATTAAGTAGCGCCACAGTCACATCCGATTTTGTAAAACAGAAGTAGACGTAATGAAATGATTCCCCGCAAGGAGTCGCTTTCACAAAGGGGGTTTAACGACGTGGCATATCCTCCTTTTTCGTCGCTACAGATTTTATATGGCTTTACAAGCGTGAGCCCTTAAAGTGCACAATAAAGAAGAGAACGCGGAAAAACACTCGTGACAATTAATTTGCCGGAATTGCGGCAAGTATGATGCATCCCACACGACGAAAGATGTCATAAAATTCAGAGAGCCCCGGGAGATGGAAGCGAGGACTAAATGGCCCCAATTGGATAAAAGGGAGTTGACATAACACATAACTATAGACCAGATATCGCAATCTTAGATTTCGAAATCGCAATATCATTGAATTTGCAGTAAACATAAAAACACCAGGAGTGAAAACCCAAAGATAGACATTACTCAAACAATCGCTCAGCATTGCTTTAAAAATGCTCCGAATTTCACCTTTGCAAACTTAAGTGTATTTAATTGTAATTACACATTAGCACTGAGAGTAGATCAAGTTTTCTTCTAATGAGATCTAAATTTTGCCATCCAAGTCGCCGATTTTCTCATTCACGCTCGTAAGACCTTGATGGCAATTAAACTAAAGGAAAGAATTACTTTCGCTTATTAGCGAAATGGTGCTGAACACTGTAACTTTTACACATTCCGAAAAAGAAGTGGTTTGAAAATGAAGTTGAACGCCTGCTTTTTGGGTGCTACATTAGAACCCCAACTCCTCTAAACCGACCCCCTATTATCTGACATTTCCAGAAAATAAAACAATCAAATTGCTTCAAAACTAATTTTTTCGGTAGTCTTAAAATGTAAATAAACCTGAACCTACAACAGCTATTACCAAGATTATTTCTGCAGTACGCTGAGCAATAGGAATTTTCCAGAAATCATTTTTTTCAAAATAATAGCTAGTTTTACAAATACGTTAACTACAAATCAATAGCATATTAGTAATAAATTAAATATGTTACTAAGTGAATTTTATTAATGTTATAAACTCTTATAAGCTCCGGCTCTCTCACTTAACCGACTCAATTAGGACGGATAAGAGGGGTTGTGCTACATTTGGTTCCCTTTTCTAAAAATTCATATAAACTGACAGCATATTAAATTTAATTCATCTGAGAATCCTATAGAATTGCCATATGGCAGGGATTTAATAGCCATAATCCCAAATCATGGATTAAGGTTAATTTTGAGTCGATGAACACTCGACATTATTAATATTATTGTTGTTACTGCTGATGCTTTTGTCGTTGGTGTTGTTGAATTAATATTGAAAAATTCAAAATATTGCAGCCCATAACGCAAGAGTGTAAACGGGCAAACCATGATAGCACCAAAGCTAACAGTGTTTGCCTACCATCTTTCAAAAATATCTTACATAGCCTTTTAGATTATTTCGCAAACACATTTATAAATAACAAAATTAAAGTAATAAATAATACATTTAAATATGCATTATGCACTAAAGTACTGTAAATCTTTACTAGTTAAATGCATACTCTTTCAAGTAAGTTTACGAAAAAAAAATATATATATATAATATATTTATAGCACAAATATATCCTAGGGAAATACTGTACGCGCAGTTTTCTTTTTAAAAAATAAAATAAATTAAAAGAAAACAACCAAAACACGCTCAAGATCCCATTTTCAAAACGTGAATACATATGCATTTCAAATAATTTATTTGGATTTTTTACGTTATAAATTCTGAAAAAAGCCCTTGTGGCCCATCTTATACAAAAGTAAATGAAAACTGTCTGGCCAACTGGAATAATAAAGTATTTATGATGAATAGTGTTTTCCCATCTGGATTCAAGTTTATAGCGAAGCACCGAAGTCGATTTTGGGAGAAAAGCAAACAGAATTCGATTCGCTTTCAAATGCGAAGCAAAGCACAGCTTTTTTAAATGAAACAAAGGACATTTCAAAATACATTTTGTGGAATAACGTTCATTTCAGATGCTTACAACACTAAAACCACAAAAAGCCTTATGAAATTCTGACAAATCCATTGCATTTCCATGCACTTGAAACAGACATAAGATCTCCTTAGAAGGTGTATAAAAATATTATGACTGGGCCAGGGCTGACCTGGCCTAGAAGGCAATTCGGGATTAAGAATTCGGATACTAAAACAAAGGAAAGTTCCAACTACACAACAAAAATACAAACGACTTCAATCTTTAAATAAAAACAATAACCTAACCAAGGTCAAAAAAGAAAGCAGAGGAAAAATGTACTGAAAACTTTGTTCAAATCCGACCTTGTTTAAGGCAGAAATAGATTATAAACCACGACATAACGTAACTTAAATCGAAATTAATCCAAAATTTAGGAATCATCAAATGTAGTACATCAATCCACAATCCTCGTTAATAAGCAAACATGCGTTTAGCTTGAAATCGCAATTTAGAAAATTCAATTTTTTTTTTTTAACATCCATTTTTCAATAATTCATATGTTCGATCATCAAACAAATACGACAAAAGAAAGAATTTTTCAGCCTTAAGTGATTGCATAGAAGGGTTAAGTGCAGTAGAAGGATGTAGTCATCCATATGGAACAAGTACTAGAATGAAAGTTGTTTCTGAAAATAATGGCCAATTTCAACTAAGTTGATGTTCATTGATTTCCCATTTGTGTTTAACTTGGAAAGTTCTCTCAGACAAATTGTAAGGAAAGGGTTGAACAATTTTCTGCTTAAGTTGAAGGTTTGATAATCGGAAAATAGATAATGTAACCCAGTAGGCTTTTTTTGTCGTCTTTAAAGCCACCGCACGCAATCAATCTACATAATGAAATTCTTAGCAGATTGAAATGATATTGAAGAGAAATTTTATCATCAAAACTGTCAAGCTAGATTGAGTTTATACCAAATGATTTGCACTAAGTAGCACGCTTATTTCAAAAAGGTTTGGCTTCTTATTACGTTCACAGCTATTAAACTAATTACATAAAAAAACTACAATTCAGTAAATACAATTGATAGCAGACACTAATTAAATAATATAAATAGTTCAAACAAAGCCCAGCAAGCAATAAGAGAGAACAAAGTACTGCAATCAATCTAACCCAATGTCTATAAGAAAAACTTATTTTCTTCATCTTCAAGTGATTAGGTGATCCAAATGGAATGGCAAGATCTCAATAACACAACTTAGTTTTTTAATTGCTATCACGACATTAAAGCCTCGTTGAGTCTTCATCAAGTGATCCTTGCTTATATGCTGTTCTTTAGGCAAAATTCTCTTCTAAGCTATCTCTCCTTGTCAAAAGAGCCTTTCTCATTATTTGAATACAGGATAATATGGGAATTTTCGTATAGCATCAGCTTCCTCAAAATAAAAAAATTGCACGCAAACATATCTCAAGCTTATCACTTCTTGACGTTCCTTCAACAGGGGATTAAATAAAAATGTTTCTGTTTTTTATAACATGATTTGGAGAAGAAAAAAAAAGAGTGCCATCCTTCAATCATGAATATGGTTGGATAAGAATATAAGAAGAAAAAAACAGCCTTTTACCACGTTACCCGATTGTTATACATCTTTACAAACACAATGTGAAACATAATACGTCCAGTAAGGGAACTATTAATGGGACCGGAAACGACTGAGACCATCGTTATCCAAACATAAAATAGCATTCTGAGTTGCAAGTGCATCTGCGACAATGCCTTAAAACGACATTATGACAAAAAAGCGACCAAGTCCTAATCGTTACATATGAAACAACATCTGTGTTGTAAACATGGCTAATTTGTGAAACTTAGTTTAGCGTTACTGAAAGCAGTAACTTTGTCACTACGGATTTTATGACAAAAGCCAAAGTCACGTGTTATATTACAGTAAAGCCGTTTGCAAAGGAGAAAACCATCAAAGATATGTTCTTTTTATGTAAGAATTTTGAAAATAAAACTGAAAACATTACACAAATCTTCCCCAAAGCAAGACAGAAGACCATCCACAATTACATGTCCACCTACATGATAATCGATGAGGAAGACAATAACTATTATAAGAGCTCGTACATGTGTATACTGTAGAATGAAAACAAACAACAGCCATGCATTTCTGAAGAACCAGAAAAGTATCTAATACTGTATGTACACATAACAATTTATAATTTATAATACGATGTCTTGGTTCATGACTCATGGGTAAAACAAAGCTAATGAGCTAAAACTTGAATGTTTCTTACCAAAAAGATATCAACTTTAAGCAGCTTTAATGTAGGAAAGAGCTTTCAGCGCTTTTAAGTTGTCGAGGTTACGTCCATGACAGTGCAATTTGGCGAACATTCGCTGAACACAAGTGCCTAATTAACTTGATGGGATCAGAACAATCTTCAATTAAACCCCTCTCGCTCTCAATTAGTATGATTACCATCGAATTGCGTACTATCTCAACGTATTATAATAGGTAGTAACGGAGATCTTCAGATGACAAGCAATTATGGATCGTTTGCCAACCTAATTTCAGCTGACAAAAAGCTTTGTTTTTTGTTTGTTAAGTATATTCAAAAACCAAGGCCAGACATGTTAATAAAGATGGCATGCGCATAGCGGATCAAAGGGTATTACAACAAGTAAGAATGGTGAAGAAAAGGAAATGTGGGGAAAATATTATGATGATCATTTTTTTTTAAAATATATCTATCCTGACTTTCGCCTCCATCCACACAAATGTGAAAATCCGTTTAGAAATACAAAGAAGAGTAGACTTTGAGATTTTTTACCAGCATCTCTGATGTATGACGAAAATGTTGCCAATGAGCCAGCCCAGTTCAGTTTGGTTTAGCTCTAATGCGATTACACCATTTCCAGAAGCCATTTTCAACAGTTTTTTTTTTCCATCAATAAAACGATCCAATATCGTTTATCATTTCAGTAACACTAAATGTCTTTCGAACGAGTTTGGCAAATGTGTACTTTCCTCAGCAGTACATATCTAGAGAACATGCGTTTTCAAGTGTCATTAGTATGTTAAAAGAAACATTTATTCAGACACATACTGGCAAAATCGCAAAAGTAGCTAGGGTTCATTCCAACCATATTATTGTATTCAGTTTTTTTGTTCAAGAATTGTGAGGGGGATGTTTCAATTGCATTGTTAATATACATTGTATATGTAATCTGACGTTCACAGATAGCATACTAAAAATGTAAGTTACAAGTACTGAAATTTTGCATAAAACTGCCTTTGTATAAGTTCAAAAAAGTTGTGTACAACCAGGTATCTTTTACATCGCTGAGACTCAAGTATGAAATTTGACATCGTATCGACAGTTGCTTGAATCCGGGTAACATACTGTATTTAATAATACTATAAGAAACAAGGAACGACAACACAACAGCAGTCTGCGATGACAAGTCACTTCCTAGATGAGAAATTATCTCAAAAAATCTTTTCTACCTATATGTCCTCGTCTGACAGGAAAACGCCATCACAATGATGCGCTGAAAGTGCAAGATCCCTGAAAATCTAACTTCCTTAGTCCTGACGACTGGCATCTTTCATATTTTTTCTCAGCATTCAAAGTATAGCGATGGAACTATACATACTATCTTTAGTGCACTTAAGGCACCCAAAATGTAATGCGTTGAATATAAGTAGCAAACTGCACAGGACGAAACGGATAAAGCAGTCTTCATTTGAAGGAAAGCGCAAAATACAGAATCAATAAACTTAAAGGAGACGAGACAAAAATAGTATACGAGTAGGAACAGTAGCAGAAGTTGAGAATATTGCGACGAAAACCAGTTCCCTTCAGAAAAACAATGAGTCTTAATAAAGCCATACAACAAGGAATCTGTACATCAATCAATCTGACATCTACTGAAAAACCACCAAATTCCATGTCCATTCCACTACGTTATAACCGCAACAACACAATGGCCAAACAACTTACCCAAAGGCTGACCAAGAAATGAAAAATAACCTGACCATTAAGCCCCAACATCGTCGCATGCTATTCAAGAAGTTTGGTCATGAATGAAGTAGAACAGTTTTTTAAAGAAAACACTAAAAGGTTGAAAGCATTTACTTTAAGATTAAGTTGTTAAACAAGAATAACTCAATTTCACATGACTGTTTACATAAAAAGCTCATATTTGAAGGTGAAATGCACAAAAGCCAGTCAGTATGTAGGATTCTGCAGTACGCTGTATAAAAACATTTCTTCTCCAACACAATCGTATAAATTCGCAAAAATTTCAACTTATTTATCAAACAAGCCTTCATTCTTCGAGCTAGTTGAAATTCTGAGGAGGCGTTACAATTTTTTTTACATATACCAATGAGAATTTCATTTTATTTTGTAAACTTATCACCAGTGAACTAAAAATCATTTCAAAGCTTGTATCTAACTGCATTTTGGGTTACGTGATTCACAAGCAACCTTATTGGTTGGATTTCGGACAATTATTTATTAAAAATAGTGACTGATGAGTGATATTACATTACTTCTTTGAAACACGGTGAAATGGCCGAAAAATGATACTTGTCGTCGACAAGTTTTAAAAATTCGAAATATTTTTTTTTCGACAAAGCTGTTACCAAAATGTTCACCAAAATGTAGCAACATTTCCGAAGTCATTAATCGAGCACATGCTGTTTCGACACCTAAAAGGGGTTGAGATAATCTTACAAAGCACAGTTTGAAAAATAAAGATTTATCGAAGGTGGGCTTACCCATATAACTCGATAGGAAGGTTTTTCATTAAATGACTCATTATGAATTCCGCCATCATGTCTGAAACAGGAACAACAACAAAATTAATGGGTTGCTTCAAGGCATGGGGTCATCAAAAAGGGCAATCATGTCAATATTCAATAACCCTGCAGGTGTCAGCTCAAAGTTTTATAGATACACAGTTTATGCATCTGTCAAAAGCATAGAAACATCCAAGCTTCGAGAAAATATACTACACAACATGCAGTGGAAACACTTACAAAAATTTACGCAACGCTGGGGTCACATCATTGTATATCGAATAACGATTCCAAATTGAAAAAAGGAAATAAAAGCCTGTTTAGCACACATCTATTCTTGCAGCTTAAGCCGTTTTCTTAACAAAAAAAAGCTTGAACAACTTAACCCTTGCCCATGTTATCAAGAAAAAGTCCAAAGCAATACATGGTTTCATTGTAATGACGACATGCACTTGGGATGGATCTTGGTAAGTGTTCAAAGTGAAAACGGCTGTTTTTGATACCCATTAAAATGTGCTTACTGCTACTACACTGGCTTTTCAAGAAACTATTAAAGTAACATAACAAATTTAAACAGTTAGCCGAGATTTGATGCTCGATTTTGTAAGCACAATAACTTGAAAAAACAGAGCTGGAGTAGTCTTACCAAATGGCTGATGGAATTTAAAGCGACATATTGTTGTCCACAACTTGTTTTAAGATGTTAGATTTCTGTTAGTTCGATTACCTAGCTACTACAGAAAATTGGTCGTTTTTCAATATTTGAGAAAATATACAAATATACCAATCCTCATGAATATTTTTCGCTTGTATGGATTAATGTCATAAATTGACAATTACAAGCAAAGGTGAAATTTCATATTTTATCCTGTTAAATTTAATAATAAAAGAGTGTGTAAAGAATTTAAAATTAAAAGCGAAATGGAAATCCATTCACTTTCAAGATTATGCTTTCACGTTATAGATAAATTATCTCCTAGCTTATTTTACATTTTTAATAAAATGTTGAAAAATTTATCACCTTGCAATATTAATATTGAATCCTCCTGACAACAGTGTTCGGTTTTCTACCAACTTAAAGCGTTGAAAATGCACTTGAAAAACAAATTTACTCAAATAATGCAAGCTTTTCGGGGGACTCTCGGGCATACAAATTACGTGGTCAACCAGCTAATTATTAATTTACTTGGAGCAGACGACAAGGTCATTGCTATGAAAAGATATATACTGCATCTTCTAGGGTTCTCACATGAACTTGTATGAACAGCTGATTTATTCGAAATGCTAACTCCTCTTGCAAAACTAACTACTTTCCACATACTTCTTTGACGATGAAATTAATGGCGGTGAAGGAATGCAAACAAGCATATATTTGAAAGTGGCTTAGCTAATTAAATTGGAATTTTAAAGGGCATGACGGAAATGTGCTTTGAATGCCAATAAACTTTACATTAACGTTTCAAGAAATTTAAAGTTAATGGTGTGCCCGCACGGATGTGTATATTCTCTAGGGCCTTGGCTACAAACATGCAAAAAATCGATTTCTCCAAATGAAACCAAGCCAAAGTGTAATAGTAAATATAAATAAATTTGCATATGCTCATTTAATAAATATAAATAAACACTAAATGTACCACGTCAGAGAAACTCTCGATATGCTCTCTATAGCAGTTCTCAGTGCGGGTGGACACGTGAGCCCTAGCTGGTCTAGTTCAAGAATTTTAAGGCTTATTATTTTATTTTTTTTTGCTTTCAAGCACCCCCTCCCAAGACCAATTCTACATTATTTTGAGTGTGAAAACAAATTTACAAGCTTGACTGTCTGCTGCTTTCATATCAAATAAAAGACAAATTTACTTTTTTTTTAAATTTCTCTTTAGTTAATTTGTCTTTTATTCGATATGAAAGCAGCAGACTGTCAATTAGGCTTGCATTTTTGTTTTCACACTCAATTACTTGACGTTTTCGTTTTAACTAAAACTTCGGTCTGCTTCTTTAATCATTCTAAATTACTAAGCACTTTTGGCTTAACCAAATTTCCATTTCGGAAATTTTAGTTATTATTTTACCTCACAGCAGCCTTCCTTTTTAATCTCAAAACAGTGACTCCGCCAGACATGCTTTCATGCCTTTATAAATGAGGAATTCTCATGGAAGTAAGTGCAATAACAATAAAATGACGTCAAGAACAGCTAATTTGCAAAAGTTGATTGCACTTGCTAACGTTTCGCAAATATATAGATGATAGTTTCTCAAACTGTGTGCTGCGAGAGAGCCAAAGATGTGCCACCAAATTTTAATAAAAGCATTTTCGTTCAAACTATGGTACATTGTTGTTTTGTCGTATAAAATGATAATCAGCAACCATCCATATTAGGTACAGTTAAGATATCAACAAACCTAAATATTTTGCAACCCACACATTGAAGGTCCGAAAACGTTTATCGATTGAAATTTCAGATGGAAAGCACACCATTGCAATTCTGTTGGGTTTTTTTCTCTCATCTTTATCGTTTTCACGTTAGGACCACAGCAAAAACGACCCCTGTGCATAACCCTCTAAAACGCCATTTAGCCATTGAAAATAGCCAAAATGAAGAAACCAACACGTTGGGAGAAATTGTTTTGTGTTCACTAAACTTGCCATTTAAAGTTTAGACTCAAATGTTCCAGAAACGTGATAAACTCTGTCTTCGCAACAAAACAAAAACGGTTCACTGCTTTGTTACATCTAACGATATCGGTTTAGAAACAAAGCCATTCCGAACAATTAAGCAGACATATTTTTGAGAAAGATTCTCTTATGTTGAATTTCTCCATGATCATGGGAGTGGGTTACATACAGTACGATCACAAAATAAACACAACCAAATATCAATTATCACTTCCTCCGCACGACAAATTTCCACGTTACAGAGCTTGAAAGTCCATCAATTTAAAAGCCCATGTTTGAAGCAACATTGTACGCCTCAGGAGAAATCGGATGCTTGTCTTACTCTCGAGTTAGTTCTTTGAAGTATTATATAAATTTAGGTATTAACTTTTCAAATATTAGTTCATGCAGAGCAGGTACTTAGGCGTATATCCTTTTACCACCGCTGTCATAGATAAATGATCGGTAAATGATACCCTCCAGGTTTTCAAGAGCAGCAATGTTTTAGGACCTACTTTGAGTGATCTCAAAAGTTCAAAACCATCACATGAAATTGTTATCGAGAGTACTTGTATTCATAGAGGAATTTCATTTCCATCTTTCATCCTCCCAGAATAAAATTTATCCAGAATTTAAAATTATGCAGTTATTGTATTGAAATAAAAACTGATGAAATTAAATTAAAATTCATAAATCAACAGTCGTTCAAAGTGTAAAAACCAGAAGTATGCTAAAAAAAAAAAAACGTTACACATGTAGACTAAGCCGTTTGCAAGACTCACAAAATGTTCAAAATCTCAAATCGACAAACGTGACTTTGGCGAGATTGTGATTGATTGCTTCCCGTATAAAAGAATTGCAGAAAAATCGCGTTGAATGGCACAAAGAAACAATATCTGCAAGGTACATGTTACAAGTAGAGTATATATCGTAAGCCTTGTCATGACAACCTAGGACAATAAAGAGGGTAGCAAATCTAGTTGGAACGTGAAAGTAAAATCAAACAAAAGCCACAACATCGATGCACAAAGAAAACATGGCAGGCAAAATCAATCAATTTGGGAGTGAGCTATATACTTGTGATACCATTCGAGATGGCTTGCTAAAGACTGCTAATGAGCAGATCAATACCATTATTTATCGAACAGGATAACTCAAGTACTCGACAATAAATAATTCTGATTGCATCAATGTATGTATGTCAGAATAAAGTTCTGGACAGTTGAAAGAAAATGGATATATTTAAATAAAAACTTCAAAATAAGATTACATACAAACTTATTTTCTCCATTTCTGGTGAATTTAGCGCATACAACCCACAATGTTAACATGTGACAATGTTTAAATGTTACAGAAAACATGAGTTTATTTAATTCAGTTTTTCAACAAGCCATTAAATCAAATTCAAGAACTCGTCCTTATGAATGATGTTATCTGGAATTCAACTTATGTTAAGACTATTTAATATTAAACAATAAGCCAAAAAGGTTGTTTTCCATCGCTTTAGAGTAAATTTGGTAAACAGTTCAATTGATCCATTTCGTAGCAGATTACAGAATGTGACCTAAGCAGATGTTCTGCCTCAAGGAGATCAAGACGGGAGAAATTTGAAGGCCCTCCAAATAATAACAGGCCATCCTAGAATATATGCGCCCCTGGCACTGGTGTTCAGTTTGCAAAGATAATCTAAAGTATCATGGTCATACAAGAAGCATACAACGCATCCAATAACTCACGAAAGGCCGCCTACTTCCTTGTAAAGTATCCAAGAGTAACATCAAGGGGCTCAGCAGCATCAGCAGTTTCCATATATATTACCGTTGGATACAGCATTCGCAAACAAACGCATACGCCCTTTTACGTGGTTAGATACACAAGGAAAATTGGTTTTTCAGATTAAACATAAATTTCACTTCTTCCCATAAAATCCGAATATTAATTACATTGTGCGAAACGCGCTGGCCCGCAAAATGATGAAGGAAATACTGTAGTATCGCCAAAGCAAAGACAGACCGTTAGTCAGAAGATCAATACCGAGAGGCTTGTTCCAAATTTGTAACTTTCAGAAACATTGTTATGTGGCCAATTTTACAAAACTTTGTTACAAAAATTGTTACAACTTTCAATGCCACGGTTCCCTGTCAGAAAACGTTTGAGGATCAACTCTTACATTTCTTGAAAAAATGAGAAACACTGTTAGAACCACTTCTAAACAAACGTTTTGTAATTTTTAAAAAATGGTCCATGATTTATAAAGCAATCTTTTGACAAATGTTATAAGCTGGTACACTAATGTGATACAGAGTTAGGTGATTGCTTTCAGAAAGTTATGTCCCCCTATCATTTGTAGGGAACATGAGATGAACTAGTAAGACTATTAATGAAAAAATCCAGAGCAATATGTATTTTCTAATAATTTGTTATGGTGATATTCAATGAGTTTCATATATTCTATAACTAGCAAAATAATCATTTTAGCTATTAATAATGCTGAATTGTTTATCTGTAAGTGTCCTAATTGTCACTGGATTGTCTCGACTGTTAATCAGAAACAAAACAAAAGTAATATCTTTTGTAATGATAATATCAACCGGTTCAGAATGTCTTGTTTCACTTTATCCAAATCACTATCATGTTTAGATAGCATTAAATCTAAACACAGCCCAAACAATTTAAAATTGAAAAAGAAACCTTTTATAGCTTTTGTTTCCCCAGATGTACCAGACTTCGCAGTCAATTGTTCAAGGTTAACTTTCAATTCTTCTGAAATATCTCAATGCAACGCAAAAACAGAAAAAAAGCATACACACCGCAGTTTCCAGAAATACCCTCATCTGTATGTAAATTATTTTCAGAATGAATTGGAAATAAAAACAGTTTGAAGGAAGTGTAACATTTCGGATTTCCCCATGGAGATAGTGAGGCAAAAAAAACAACTATCAGACACAAAAAATAGGAAACACATCATAACTTCTTGTAGTGTCATAAGTACTGTGTTGCCATATTGCTACAGAATGTTAGTCCTAGGAAATGTTAGAACATATATACCGAAGCCAAAACATATTCCACTGGTTCTAAATAAGCTAAAACAACTTACTTACTTGAAATTAAATATTAATCTCGAGTCTTAAGAAACACAAACGTTCACCAGAGACGGTATTATGATAGAATTCGAAAATAAACAACCCTTATATTGATACCGTTGTTTTACTTTGGGCAAAACATAAAATGCATTATATAAATAATGTGCGGTGGATGCCATAACAGAAATCTTACTTTCATAGTAAATCATGCTGCCATTCGGCTTACATTATTAATGACACAGCAGTTATAAAAATAACCACATAAAAATTAATCAGATCCTGAGAATAAATTATTTGAAAAAGTACTTTTTTCTGAGAATTTCTAAATTTTTTCAAAACTGTTCTATGCTGTGTAATCCAGTAGAATCATAGTCTAAATCCTACAGATCAGATTGCATATTACGAAACAAACAAAACTCCACAACGAACCTGAATTTGATATTAAAATCTAAAAAATTCAGCACATGTAACTGCTTAGAAAATCCTACCATTATTTGACATGGCTTTAGCAAAATCCAATAGTGGCAATTTATTGATCTCGCCAAAGACCATGGCATTTCACCATTTTTTGTTCACCACACACACCCACACACATGCGCACTTGAAAATAGTATTCTTGATGAAGCCATGTTCTTATCAACATACAAAAACTTTGCAACATCAAATTGCAGCAGAACTTGCACAGGATGACAGAGCAAATTTAAAGATCATGCTCCCAATGAAAGCCAATGCATTTCTTATAAAGCTATCAAGGTTTGTAAAGAAGAAGGAAAAAAACAAAGCCCCAGAAGTCCATCCCAGAAAAGCCTCAACAATTCTATGCAGCAAACTCATGGCAAAACATCCGTTAAATAACCGATCGATTTTAAAGGATATGCAGTCAATCAATTTCACACTTTCTATCTCAAGTGTAATCTTGCTTGAAAGAAAATGAGCAACTGAAGTGTCCTTTCAAAATGCCCATCTATTTGGAAAACTTAAGATGTTGTAGTCCTGATGACACGCTGTAATAAATCAACCATTTCTACAAGAGCAAAACACCATCCTTCCAACTAATTTAATATAAAGAAGCTTTTCCAGAAACTTGAATTATTTCAAGAGCTGCAAATGGACGGCTAGTGCAAACACAGGTTTACAAATGAAATTGGAATTGCCTTAGAAAGACTGGCAACGTTTGATTTAATAGTACTTGTAAAATAAATTTGGAAACCCGCTTTAGATAAAATAGAAAATGTGGCCTTTTCACAATTCGACAGGAAAGTCTTTCTGTAAAGCTTAGACAGTACATACTGTATTTTGTGGGCCGTATTATGTTTCATAGAAGGTAATACCTGATATACATTATATACAGTATATGGACGAACATGGTCATAAAAAGAGAAGATTTGTGTAACTTTACTGAACACTGTGTTTAAGAACTGCATTTTAGTATGGTACAATAACAGATTATACATAAAACTAAAGCACACAAGTTTTCTTAACCCATTCACATTGCAGCTGGTAGTCGCAACAATGAAAGCACTCGTACAATGTTCTTTATCGTATTTTCAAACCACGGAGTCATTTCTGGATGCCAAATTCCAAAGGAAGACAGATTAGTCCAGAGAGAAGTGCATAACTTGTAAAAGGCTCGAGGTCTCTTTTTAAAATGGTAAATAAAATGAAAAGATGGAAAAATAAAAGCAAGAATGTGAAGAACTTTAACCAATGAAATTTGCTAATGCATTTCTCAAGAAGAATTTATTTTGGGGAATGGAAGCAGCCATTTAATAAATGTTTTCAATTTTCTAGGTCCTAAAAACAACGGAATTAAATTATGTTTCAAATTCCCTGAACAATTCAAAGAATTTAATTTGAGACTTAACAATATGAATTCGCCATCTATCATCTCTAGAATACAATCTAATTTTACAGAAAATTAAAAATGAAAATAGGGCACTTGCGGTTAAATGTAGTACATTGACATCTATTTTGATAAAAGGTTTTTTTAGGAACAAGAACTTGAAACATCGATATCATGTTTCTTGAGTTGCAAAATGCAATTTCTACAATATGGGTAGTCATATTGCCTTATTAAATTTTGTCTAATAAGAGCATAATAAAATACTGCAAAGATTTGATAATTTTTTAAATGACTTACAATCCATTACCAGGATTAATATTTCCATTTTTTTTTTAAATTGAACAAGTGTAGTAGTAACCAATCTCCAAGTTTCAAATCTTTGATAAGCAGAACAAAGATCGATTTCCTGACAGGATTAACTAATCATTCTCAATGAGATGTCCTGAAGCAGACAAATAATCAAATCTGTAATAAGCACATTAAATTCCACATTTGATAGAACAGACCCGAAACTGGGTCATGCAGTATAGTACATGCAACCGAACAAGCACCAATGACTAATTGCCAAGGAAATGCCTAATTCAATCAACAGATCATACATACACTAATTCGTTTACTGCTAACACAAAACCTCTTGATTGGATGTTCGGGATAACATCGTATACAATGACTGACAAGGTTGATGCCAATCAGAATAACGTTTCGAATTGCCTGCACTATTTTGTCAACAATGCGCCACGATGGTCCCAGGTATTTGTTTCATTCAATCGTAAAAAGTTGAATACATCTGCCTGGCTTCTGCGGCAATTCCTCTGCTCGGCAGAAGTAATATGTGACTGCAATGAACGAGAAACTTAACAGCTGTATCACTCAATACACTTCCTGGATGTTTATCGATGACAGCCCCTTTAATTCACACATGAAGCTAGCACGAGCGATTTCGTGGGGAAACAGCGTAGGGAATAAAACGAAATTGTGCTGTAAATAACAATGCAGCATCAATTGCCCGAGCGAAATGAAACAGTGCAATAAAATCACATTAACAGTCTGGAACTGAGAAGATAAATAAAATACAGGGAGTAACCCGGCAGAGATGAAAGACAATGGAGACTACCGAGTTCCAAGTCATGATCTGCCATGAACTGCTTAAAACCAAAGCAACGGATGTGATTTTTTTCTGGAAACAGTTAAGGGAATGTACAGAAAGTTAACTCTCAAAAACAATGTCTGAAAATTTTATATGGATTTCAGAATGGCAAACTTCAAAGCATGCCAAGTTTACAGATTCGTGTCTTATCAACGGTCCCCAGGCCTTTCATTGAAGGCGGAATTTATGACTTTCAAATTACTCATGAGGGGTGCACAATGTGGAACTTCATTTTCAATGGCTAGAAATGTCGGGAAAAAACCTGGCGTAATTCAAATTGGGAGTATGTGCACATGAGTGGGTCGCAAGATGATCATAATCATAATCATAAAATTGTTCAACTGTTTTCAGCCATCCTCTATTTCCTTAGCAACCGGCTTCGCAAATTATGCGGGAGGTGTTCAAAACCGCATATATGTATAAAAAAGAATGAAATTTTCAACAGTTATTCATGCTGTTAGATTTCAGAAGTTTTTTATCATAAATTTTATACGGAAGTAAAAATAAAATTCACCAAGTAAGAATAATGAGGTAGACGAATATCCCCGTTGTACAATAAAAATACGCATACATATGAGACTTTTTAGTTTGTGGAATCAAGTAATTCAAATTTGACTTTAATATAAAAATCGAACTTTCTCTTCATATTTATTACAAATTATAAATATTACAAAACGTAAAACCACAACCCCAATTTCTAGGTGGATTGAGTCCCACACGCATTTCAGCTTAGGATCCTGCTTTTTTAGAATCTTTTCTCAAGTCTACACTTCTATTCGTTGTTTTAGCAAGAAATCATTATTTTACCCAATGGAAATATTCATTGGTTCATTTATAGCGATGGTCAACAGATAACCAATCCTCTCAACTATACTCCTGAGTATTGTTTTACTTTGATAACATTCACTGACGTGTAAAATTGTCATCCACAACGCTTACAAGCATGAACGTTCAAAACCTTTAAATGCTTATAATTTGACAGACGTGACCCACTTGGATGAGAAAACGTATTTTCAATAAAATGAAGTTATTTTCGAAACTAACTTAAAATGAGTTTCAATTCCATGAGGATCTTTAATCGGTGCTTGCCTCGGCTTGCACTCTTCAGCTCGATCTCATTCAGATACAGACAAAAGTATAGAAAAAAATGGAAGAAATGGCTTCTTTTTTCCCTCTCAGTTCTATTAAATTTGCATGTAGATTAACTGGCACAGTAAATGAAATCCTTGATGGAGCAGACAACTTTTCACTATCAGGCCACGCATCTGGGCAAAAACTGGATTGCAGTAACCAGTCTTTAGGAATTGAAAACAAACCGTCGAATGCGTGCTTCACGTTACCGCAATATGAAGATTGGCTTTCAAGATTTTGCTGATGCCGCGTTCTTCCACCAAATAAATAAAATTCAATTATATGGTTCGGGCCAACCGCATTCCGAGGCCAAAAAGTAGCACTGAAAAATCACTGGAAAGGTCAAATACTACTCGACATGATGCAGCAACATGATGCCGCGAAGCAATGATGCAGACTAACCTAATAACGGATCGGTATCCTGCTTGAGTGAATTCGAGCGTGGACAAAAATGTTCTAACAATAGTCAATATCTGGCAATCTGCACTCCAGGTGCCGTTTAAAATGATAGGGTAGGTGCACCTAGCAGGAAACGTCACCACCCAACCGTTTTATACAACCATCGCTTATGGCGCAAGACAGAATGCATGAATACTCGGATAATGCATATTCTGCAAGATGTGCAGACTTTCCGAGAAAACCTGCAGAATCAAAAACTACAGATAAGAAATAAGATAGATTTGCTTACCCAAAAGCGCACAAGCCAGTGGACGAGACGGGGAATCTGGATCCAGTGCCAACTTGCGATGCCTCATCGGCTGCATGAAAGAAAATATGAAGTTAGTTTAGAATTTTTCACATATCAACAAAAATGTTATGAGAAAATGTTATTAGAGAGATAATTTTTTAAAAAAATCCAATGTTAACTCCAAAATGCAACACTGCTTTACTCTTTACTGTTATTTGCAATATTCTGCTCATATGTATTCCTGCAGATGGCACATTTTTGACGGACTGAGGAACAACTTGTGATGCACAAGCGAAGATTACTTGAACAATGGACCTTCTTGCTTGTGGTATTTTATGTTAATTTTTACCTCAAATTGACCCCCCTTTTAGTCCAATGAAAGTCACTGAGAACCACTGAGAATGCACTGCAAAACCCTTTAATAGTGAATGAATGCACACTGCAAATTAAGTTATTCTGTAATGTCATAGTGGATAAAGGAAGTTAACTTATTAGAAGTCTTTCTAGTGATTCAGAATGTGTAAATAGCACATGTGCGAGGAATAAATTCCAGAAAGGCCTCGTCTTTGCATCTTTAATGGCGTATCTTTAATCGCCTTATTTTTTGACAAATTATATTTTCCAAACTTAATACGGGCTTTTTGAAAAGGAATCGACTTCTGCTGATGGCAACATACGCTACGCTGTGCACTGAAAAATGCACTTCGATCACCCATAGCCTGAAATAAAAACATGTTCATGTCTTGCATATCTCCTCTATCCCCAACTACCACCATCACATCCGGCACGCACATGAAAACCACAGAAGACATGTTTACATAGAACCAAATGGATGGCACATTAGAGACTGAGAGGACGAAAAGCATGCCTGCAATATTCTTAAGCCGTCAGCCAACATTGGAAAATAAGAGCTATTCCGCCCAGTTGGGTGCAGTTAGATTCACTTTGAAGAAAAAAAAACTTTCAACGCCCGTTAATAACGCTTGAACGAGATTTGTGGCAAGATAAATCAATGGATTCAAAGCGGTACAGGAAGATGGCAACCGCTGGAACACGGATACCCAGGGAAAGCAAAGCAGAGAGAGAGAGATGAGCAAAACACTGAGTCGACTCATCAAAATGTGACGATTTTAATAAGTTTGTCAGTTCAGCCTTAGTCAGCCACTTTTCCATGTGACTTCACGTGCAGGTCGAAGGGAAAATAATTACAGTAGACGGTAATCTAATGAGGAAATGCGAGACTAATTTCCTTACCATTTTATGAAGTTGAACCCTGAAGACCATGTTCACATCATTCATCAAGGAGTTGGCGTACTGGTCCTGGAACGAAACAAATTAGCCTGATCAATATTTTTAGCAGCTGTTTTGCATCATACCTTTGAACTAGGGGCAAGTATTTTAAAATGTGAATTATAGACAATGTGGCATGCTGCAATGTTATTCTGTAACTACAGAGTGGGCCAATAAAAAGTAATCCAACTTTATAAAAATCATAAAAAGGTTATTTGTTAATGGAATTTAATAAACTTTGTACAAATATTGTTTTTCTCTTTACTTTCGAATTGCCTTGTTCGCGTTCTTTTTTAATGACGTAATCATTCGATTTTGTCTTTCAAAATGGCGTTCACTGAAGAAGAAAGAACCGCGATATGTTTTTTGCTTAAAACGAAAAATTACAGTGCTAGGCAAATTTTGAAACTGTTTCCGGAGAAAAGTGCTAACTTTGAACGCAAATTTAAATAGGAAATTTTTTTGCATCCTATTTAAGTACACGTGTACAAATTTTCAATAAATTCAATTAACAAATAACCATTTTATGATTTTTATAAATTTGGCTTACTTTTTATTGACCCCACCCTGTAGTTTGAAGTACATAGTA
>JAQGAE010000447.1:0-36816 GCA_034696685.1 Julus scandinavius | reverse complement strand
AAAAGAATATTGAATTATTAAAAAAATAATGGGGGGGGGGTAATCGACGAGTTGTGACATTATTATTTGTCGGAACATACAAAGTCCCATTCTGTAAATTTCCAGGCATCCGTCTCGCTACCAGTTTCACTACATTTTTCCAGATTTTTCTGATTAACGGAAATTTCCTGACCTCGAAGGGAAATTCCAGTATGAAATTGGTGTTCAACACTAATTTAAGCGTTATTCCCGACTTTCTCGAGGTTTTGAAAATTCAAGTAAATTTGGGAATGGGGACAGCTTTCTTGTGGTGTCCCTTTCCCCTCAGAAGCAAAGTAGGCCATTAGCCAAAAAAGCTGCACATGGGTCTGTGTCACGAGTCCTACTTTTATGCAAAAGTAATATAATAGTATACAAAATATTACATTCGGCTAGGATTGACATCGGATGTTAACATAAGGCCAGTGAAGAGCCTCTTTAACGTAAATCGCTGTAGAGAAATCGGCGCATGCGCAAATGTCACTTGTTTGAAATTAGGTAGCAGAATATTGACACGACCTTTTGCAGTATGCATCGCCTTAAAGGCAGAGACGTCACACTTGAGAGACGTGGAGACTTGAGTTCACGTTGATATTGTCAGGAAATTGCCTTCTCGTGTTCCAAAGGAATGACATTGACATCAAATAGGGCTAAACATGTCTTACAATTTAAATGTTTGATCATTGTATTTTAATAAGACTTCTTATACTTTTAATTTCTGCTGTTCTATGTTGACACAGAAATACTGTACATGCACAAATGTAGGCCAGTTTTTAGAGTTTTTTGATATTCTGAAAATATGTTTTGTAATGTTCATGTGAGTTGACTTTGGGTCATGGCGTTTTTCAAGGCATATACGTATCTCTAGCGGAAAATGATATAAGGCCATATCTGCTACAGTGTCTCCCATATATATATATATATTCATATTCGATATTTTCCATATTTGTCTGAAAACATTATAGGGACAGCGTGTGAGAAAAGGTGTTAGTGTTAATACCACACAGTACAAGTCTCACATATTTCAAGAATAAAACTATATTTAGTCAAGGGTTTTGTTATTTCCGTGTGTAAGCTTATTACCATCAAAACCAAAACCATGACAACATGTCTGCTTTTAAGCTTAGTATATGCTTTGCAACAAACAATAAGAATATGGAAAATAAAGCTATGCAGTATGCTACTTCTACCGTTTAGAAATTTCGTTTTATTCGTTCGGACCACTGATCTGTAAATAATTTTTTTTAAATTTCTTGCTTGTATCTGTTTAAATAATCTTAAACTATAAACAATTTTGTTGAAATCGTTGATCTGCTTCACTTAGCACCAGCATTATCCCATTGTTCCTAAGTGCATTTGCTGTATAGGGCAAAATCCAAATAATGACATCAGACATATCAGAAAAAAAGGGAAATTTTAATCCGTAAATGATCATGTTGTATCTGCAAATATATGAATATTTATGGTTATTTATAATCGTGCATCCGATTTAATATATGCCCTATTTCTGTCATGTTTATATACGTATTTCCCATTACTGTATTGTAATCTATGTGCCATGTTCATGTTTTTTTTAACTGATACATACATGGACATTGGCGAACAATGCCATATACATAGGTTATAAATACTTTTAGAGATACTTTTACAATGTTCAGTGCAATATACAATGACGGTATTGTCATATATGGAGATACTTAATTGTACATTTATTTTCAGACGTGTAGTATATATTTTCAGACGTGCAGTACATATTTTCAGACGTACAGTACATATTTTCAGACGTACAGTATATATATGGAAAATGGAAGATATTGCCACTTATGGTTATACAATGTATATAGCCAAAAGTATTTTTAAACCTTTGGTCTTGATTTATTATTCTTTATAATAATTTGCTTATTTCCGTCATAATAATGTAATTCATTGGTGCAATAATGGTGTCAATATTAATTTAATGGCAAATTTCAACATCTTTTAGTTTTCTGTAATAGTATTTCTTAGGTGGATAAACTAAGGAGATCAAACTAATTTTATTCCAAATATGTTTTTTTGTTGTTGTTTTATTACGTTCAGAAAATGAGAGAAAATCTATACTTAAAAAACGTGCTGTGCGCCAAATATTCTTTGTTATCAAAAGAATAGACTTTCTGAAAACTAGCAAAAAGTCAGAATTTTGTTCAAATAGAAAAAAAGGCCATCACTCGACCGTTCATTTAGTTTGTCCACAGTCCACTGCAAGAAAGAGTGAATCAATATGCGTTGTTCTTTAAGGCAATCAGAAACTTGGGATTGTTAAAACGCCAGCTGTTTGTTTGCAATACGCGCATTTCCAAAAATCTTTTTATCTAAAATCGATACTGGATTAGAATTTCATCAAATCGCAGTTTGGTAAGGTCGTCTTTCAAAACCCTTTTTCAACTCAAGGAGCACACAATAGGCGCTAAAATATTAGTGGTGCACAATGACAACTTTTTAAGTATAGATTTTCTTCCATTTTCTGAACGAATTTAAGACGAAAAAATCAGGTTTTGAATAAAATAAATGTACACTGTGAGTCATTAAAACGTAGAACCCAATAAAAAAAATCACAACTTCGTGAAAAATGCTTCAATTTTAATGAAATTTGTCACTTACATAGAACAATAGTGTATGAACAAACAACTTGTTCTGGACTTGCGACAAATCTCGAATTTGTTTCATTTTTCAACAAGACGTTGCTTGAGAAACAGTTCAACTGCTGCAGCTGGAAACGCCACAGTTCATCGAAACCAATCACTGCCCACCAAACAGTCCGGACTTGAATCCAGTAGATTACAAAATTTGGGGAGTTCTCCAGGAAAAGGGTTACAAATCGAAGATTAATAATAACGGAGACTTGAAACTGCAAATTAAGAAAACTTGGATTGAACCAGACCAGCGTATAATCGATTCCTCAATCAAGGAATGGCGCGTTAGACTCCGGGCTTGTGTAAAGACCACAAGAGAACAACTTATAATTCAATTTTGTTTTTACACCATTGTTCTTTATAAGTACCAAATTTCATTTAAATCGAAGCATTTTTCACTATGTTGTGATTTTTATTGAGTTCTACTTTTTTATGACTCAGTGTATTCTAGACTACCTTACATGTGCATTTTATTTCCACCTCAGAAATACAATTTTCAACAGGAATTTGGATTTATATTTCATAAAATTTTTCCCAAAACTTCATGAATTTCTAATATACGAAAATGGAGTTTTATGAAACAGTCCTGCAAAAATATACTACTTGTATCTTTTGGTTGTGCAAATAAAATTGTAGATCTACAGGGTACTTCCAAGTTGTTATCTTGTCAGATGTCAGAATATTATTCATGTTTTCATCACATTTTATGCCAAAAATGTGGCAATCACATGCCTGCTGAAGAATCTTCATCATACGAGAATAATATGAAATATTTACATATAAAACAATAAACCTAGAAAGCTGTGTTTCTTGTATCTATGGCGCTTAAGTGAAAGGCGCTTAATATAGCAAGTTCCAAATCCACCATGATGTTGACGGAAGCTTTTCTCTCTACAGCAGATGTGCTTCCTGCACCTCTGAACAATTGCACACACAAATAAGGAAAGGGCAATGTTCCCATGTTGTCTTTCTGTCCCCATTCATCCCTTCAACTGATAGTTTTCAATGGGGCAGTAATCATTACAGTGTACGCATTACGAGACAGCAAGCTAGACTGTCGCTGGTGGTTTTCAAATGTGATTTACTGCCAAACAGAACGAAACTTACAGGAAGGTAATGCGGAAATGAAAAACGTCTATGTCAGGACTAAAAGTTTTATTGTTTTGGCTAAAGCTCAATTTTTTTTTTGTCTCCCCTTCCCGACGACATATTGCACTTGACTTTACTACATTCGTGTATCCTGATGCACTTAACTGAAATTGTACGCTTTGCCTGACATCTTTTTTTTCTTGTTATCATTTTATTATATTCCAACGTTTCCTTTTTATCTCCCAAAATTGGGACCATTGAACTTTTATTTCTGTAGTAACTGGGCATGGTTCCGTCACAAGTGAACAAACAAACAATGATGCGTTGTTCAGTGAGGATGACTCTATCAAAAATAAGACAAGAATAACTCTTGAGCTTTAAATCCCTAAACTTACTTTTATACCAATGGATTTTTTAAATAATTCAACTTCTAAACAATTCTGTTTAGAGCTGATGTCGGATTTTGCTCGTTGCCTAAGCGTTTGCAAGAATTTACATGTAGTTTTATCTGTTTAGATGCATGCTAAAACAGATGTTGAATATCATATTCTTGAAATCACTATATACTTTTTTATGTGATATATTTTTTGTTCTGACTTTATGATGTTGGAATTGAATAAGTTACATTTATGAATATAGTGAAGCTGCAAGTGCATTTAACACGAAAATGTACCTTATTGGTGCAGGGAAAAGTAGACGATTTAATTACATGTTTTAATCAGATTTGCATCATCGTATATTAATTGAATCCTGGAGCATAGAAAAATGTTGACACTTTTAAATAAAATCTAGTGTGCATTTCTTGGGCATTTCATTCTAAGGGTTTATCCAGTCCAAGGGATATGAATTCGAAATGAAAACATTTCCTTCATTAACTTAATTAAGAAAGAAATTTCAGCGATAGAAATTAGCTGGAACTATATGAAAGGATTTGAAAACTTGTCTACTTGCTATGCTAATTATATGAAGTTTCAGGAATAATAGAATCGGTTTTTCAATTAAAGTGCTTGTCATTCCATTGAGAGTTGTTAATACATTCAAATACATTCCCAATTCTTCTAAAATGCATTCTACATTTGCAAACTTATAGAATTGCTTTGTAATTTGTTACATGTAACTTGCTTTAATTTACTTAGCTTTGTATATTATATCTTGGTATATTTGGCATGATGCTAATTGCAAATTAATGTAACTTAATTTGGTATATTTTATATTTTGTTTTGAATTATACATATTTTTATAATTTTAATTGTAATATTTTTTTTAGTTTATGAGATAATAACTCGCCATATAACGAATTTTCTATTGTTTTATAATAAATTAAACTCGCTAAATTGCGTGTTTGAACCACTTCCAAAGATAACTATCCTGTTGTAGTATAATAAGTTTTGGATTTATAGCCATACTTGTACACTTTTATAGCATTTTTGGTTAATTTAATGGCTTGGATTTATAACAACGATATTTTTGTAGATTAATATTTGTTTTAATTGACGATCAAATATCACGAAGCATGTTATAGGCTCTTAACTGGCAATTAATTTCACAATTTAGGGGATTTTGTAAATGCTAGTTCATTGCTTTCTGACATTTTTCTAAATGTCATAATATATCAAATTAATTTTGATTTTGTAGGATCAATTCGTTAGGAATGGATTTCGGTTTGCTAATAAACTTGTTTCATGATATCGTTCAAATTGATCGCACTGTTTATTTTGAAAGTTAACAAGTATCCCTTAAAGGCACAGTAAATTACATGTAACACAAAACGGAAAAATCAAATGAAAATGAAAAAAAAATCGCACAGGACGACTAGAAAGAAATCCGTATTGCTTAATGTTGTTACAAAAAACCGTATATAATTGTCAATAAACGTTAGAAAAAGGGAATGATCATTACACCCTTAATTTCCGATTATTTTAAATGAATTGAAGCGTTGGAAAAGCAATTTAAAAGCCACTGGACCATAAAATTACTTACAAATTGCCAGTATTTCGCAATTTCAATTGTCGGATTGCATTGTATTATTAATAAATTGCCAATTAAGCTTGTTTGGCCTTAATACACATTGGATATGAATACAAGTTAGGTATGGACACTAATGGGTATATGGGTTATGGAATTTGCTGGCTGCTATGTTGGCCACCCTGTATGGGGTGAGGGAAATAGGTTTTGGGACTCATGAGGTGAGGTGGGTGACTTGGATTAAGTGATGATTATGAGATATTGAGGGCAAGAGTAGAGGAAGTTATATCAATCGAAATAAAAGGCGTTGGAGGAGGTTAGTAAGGAGTTTGAGGGGGTTAATTCCCATTTGAAAGGTACATTTCTTGAGGAAGAAGTGAAGTATTTTTGGAGAATGAGTCCATTAGCAGATTTTTGTTATGTTTTTGCCATCAGCTCTTAAATAACCTCATAGATTCTTAACTACTAGGTTACCATCAACCTTTCAATCTTTATCTTTTATATATTAACCACGTGAAATATTTTGAGAAACCATTCATCAGCTCTCATCAATACAGACAACCCTCTGTCATACATAACAATTCGGTAACCCATCAACCATGTTCTATTATACCCAGGGAGTATACATGTTTACTGCATGTTGTTTATGACATTCTACAGATCATGCAGAATAATACTCTTCATGCACCATATATATAGAAGCAGAAACCGATCATGAAAATAAACTTCATGAAAACAAAAGTTAAGCACCACAAAGCTTACTTCAAACATAAATTTTAAAGAATCTCAAATCAATATGAAAATAGAGACCAATGACCTGACAGTGCCAATCTGCGAGTATTATACGACAGTTCAATGTAGAGCCCTTGGGGAGCCTTGTTCAAAATGACAAGAGCAATGGTTAGGTCCTTGCGGGTGTATGACATCTGTTTATTTTCAACTCTCTCAAATTCACTATATATAAGGGAATGTGTTTATTTACTACTACTAGTATATAGTGTAGGATGTTGCCTGCAGATATGGCTGAGGAAAATGTTTTTTTTCCACCTTACTTCATGAACAAATTGTCTGTAAGCATTTGGGAATTACTTTAAAAGTAAGAGCAACGGAATTTTACCAATTGCACTTTTTTGTTTCTGGCTTTTAACTTTTATTGCGAAATGTTGAGGTCCATTGGCCTCAATGTCCTTGAAAACAAATAGCCCTCGTAAATGGACAACGATGTTGTGGATACAAGTATAAATCGTTCATAAATTTGACTTGTATGAGGAGGTGAAACAAAGCATGTAATATAATTCTATACGATGGGATGAAAGTGGATCACTTTTTCTTAGGGGCCATTCGAAAAGGACGTAGGGGGTCTGCTGGCATGTGGACAGGGACAGAGAGGTGGAAACCATTATGGACGTCCACTAGTGATGGCATTTTTCAGTTTTTGATTTTTCTGTTTGATTAAGATTTAAAGGTCAGAGAAATGGGAAAAGGACACCAGAAGAAATGTGTCCTCATTCCCAAATGTACTTGAATTTTTAAGAGGGATCACAACCCTATCCTTTTCAATGGATCGGGCTTGCAAAGATACTCAACAACTGAATGAGGGAGGTTTGGGTGGGGTGAAAATTGTTTTGGGTGGATTGATGGATCAGCAAGTGCCTCATATTGTTGTTTTTCACTTTGAAATGGTAGATATTTTTAAAATTAATATACAAGTTGATTAATATCAAAATTTCCGTTATTTTGCACACGCTACCAGCAGGTGGCAGCATGAGATAGGCAAAATGTGAGTGCAAAAATTCAAATAATAATTTAATTAAAAAAACTACTATTTTTACGTGAAAAATGACACGATTAGTACCTTGCTGATTTATAAAGCCATTTTAAACAAAAAAAAATTATTTAATCATTTTTTGTTTGAATGTGAGTGTCTTTGCAAATTTATCCCATTGAAAGGGACCGGGTTGTAATCCCCCTTAAGACATCGGGTAAGTCGGGAATTATGTCTAAATTTGTGTTAAACACTAATTTTATGCTGGAATTTCCCTTCGAGATTAGGAACTTTCCATTAATCAGAAAAATCTAGAAAATGTGGTGGAATTCGTAGCTAGACGGTTGCTTTCCCTTTGGATGGTCCTTTGTATGTTCCAACAAATTTTCTGGACACACTACTTTTCAAAAATATGAAGGACGTATATGAGGGGAGGAAAGGGGTCTGGGCTAAATTAGACACAGGGAGTAGGGAAGGTGGGGGGATATAAATTTGTGAAAGGAATTTCGGGAACGTCCTTTATGAATGGCCCCTTAGAAGTCTTAAACTTCAATGTGTTTTTTTTTAAATCGAATATCTTACCTTGAGTGCATCACGAGTGAGATAACGCATGCATAGAGCAATTCTTAGTCAGATCTCTGGGGAAGCTAAATTAGGATTCAATTTACTCGAAACTAACGAGCTGTTTTTTTATGACGGAATAATCTTAGTCAGTCAGCCAGCCTACGCCATCCCTTCGGGTCCATGGATGAATTTCAAGTAGAATTCTCACATGACAGAATAGGGCAATAAAAACGTTAGACGTGCATGGGATGGGCTTGTTGCATCTAGTCTATCAAATCCACAACGACACACCTAAGTGAAATGTCAAAATGCAAATATGCTTAAGATTCGTATTTTTTCTTTTTTTTCAGACCCTGACTGTCGGCGCCGGCAAGAGAAAAAAAAAAACAAAAAAAAACAACCATAACCACTTTTACCAGCGACCGCATATTCGAGTTAAGCTAACGATCATATTTTCAAAACAATTCCGTGTTTTCGGCATTTTTTTTTTTTTGGTGGAAAAATTGGCGAGCCGAGATCATTGGACTCTTAAGCACCATTCGGCTAAAAAACGACGTGTTGTGTTGGTTGTGTTTATTCCTACGCACTGTGATGATGGGGAGCAACCTAAACTAGCAAAGCAGCACAATTCCAATGAATATTTAAAGTGTTTTGGAGATGGAATGGCAACGCTTGTATCACTATCACTGCATATATTCCTAATGCATAATTGGGACATCAGCAATACTGAAAGAAATTTTTAAAAAAATGACTTAAGCAACTAACTCGCGGTGGAAATAAGAATCTTCAAATTGCGATTCTAAGACTTCATCTTGTGGAAGAGTTGGGTTAAAGGTTTTCAGATTGCGATTCCCAGAATCCTCCTAGATGCGATTTGAGTCTCCAGATTTGACTTCAGGGGTCTTTGGACTACGATTTCCACAACTTTCCTGTGTGTGTGCATCGACCGGTTTTCTCCAGTGAAATACAACGGTTACTGAGACTTCAGAGATTTGTAGACTGTGATTCTCACAACTTTGTGTGTACATCGATGGGTAAATCCACCGATTTTCTCCAGTAAATTACAACTTGGTGAGTCTTCAGATTTGACTTCAGGGAACTTTGGACTGTGATTCCCACAACTTCCCTGTGTGTGCATCGATGGCAAAAACCACCGGTTTTGTCCAGTGAAATACACTTCTCATTGAGTCTTTAAACTCCACTGGTGATTTATTGTGGTCGGGTCATCGTATTGGTTTGAAAAGGATCAGGGCATCGATGGACACAACTTGCAAACTTGCCTACCTCAGATTCCACAAAGGAAACATTGAAAAATGACTTAGGTCCTTGCTGAAGAGGTCCATATTTCAAATCGCCCTTGCTCAGCACCATCATCCACCATGGATTTCGACGCCAACTTTACGTGGTGCTCGTTTTTGGACGGCGAAGATGACGCTGGCAACTGCTCCTACAACTTGAATTCGAGCAACGACCCTGCCCTAACCTTTGACGACCCGGACAACCCGTACAGTCAGTTCAAGACTATGTCACGTTTCTGGGTGAAGCGGGTTCTCTACCCCATCATCATGTGCGTGGGGGTTCTCGGCAACGGCGTCACCATCGTGATCCTGACCCGTCGCCGCATGCGCTCCTCCACCAACCACTACCTGACCGCGTTGGCCATTTCGGACCTATTCTACCTAATTTTCGCCTTCACCCTCAGCTTCGACCATTACCCGGCCATGCACAGCTACGCCTACTACTCGTACTGGTGCTACGCCCTCATGTTCACAGACGCCTGTAGCAACACATCCGTCTGGCTCACCGTGACTTTTACCATCGAACGCTACGTGGCAGTGTGTCACCCCATACGTGGCAAGGTGCTCTGCACCCGCTCCAGAGCCAAGAGGGTGGTGGCTGCTGTGGTGTGCACCTGTTTCCTGGTGGTCATCCCCACGCCCTTTGAGTGGACAGTAGTGGTGAAAACCGACCCCATCAGCAACCTCACGCTTGTCATGCCCCAGTTATCGGCCTTGGGGGGAGATGTTACCTACCGCCAGGTGTACTATTGGTTCACCTCGGTCGCCTTTGTCTTCCTGCCCCTCTTTCTGTTGGCCGTCTTCAATTCCTTCCTCATCAGATCGGTGCATCAGTCCAAGACCCAGAGGCGACGGATGACCATGCGGGGTCATCGCAACGAAAACACCCATCAGGAGAACCGCATCACCATCATGCTGATCGCCGTGGTCATCATGTTCCTCCTGTGTCAGCTTCCGACGGCCGTCACCTTGGTCTACACGTCCGTGTACTCGGTGGAGGAGGACCCAGGCAAGGCTGACCTCTTCCGCGGTCTGGGCAACATCTTCAACAGTCTGGTGGCCGTCAACGCCGCCTGCAACTTCGTCCTCTATTGCGCTTTCAGCGACAAGTACCGCCAGATTTTTTTAAAGACTTTTATCCCTTGCATGTTCACGAAGGGCTCGCCCACCCATTCGCAGTCTAACGTGAACACGGCCTACTCCCAGGTCGAGATCGACAGCCTGGGTGGAAGTTTCCGACGTGGGAAGTCCGGCAAGCGAGCCCTCAAGAACGGCCACGGCAGCCCCGGTGTGCGGGTCAGCATCAAGCACTACAATGGCAACGGGCGTGGTGACATCAACGGGATAAATGGCGTCAACGGTTCCGCCAAATTCAAGCACCGCTTCCTGCAGGTGCCTCTCGACAATGGTGGTGGTGGTGGTGTCACCAACGCCAGGGAGGACAGCATCGGCAGCGATTCCACCGTCGACACCAGCGTCTCTTGCAGCGAGCTTGTCATCATGTCCAACGGCAAGAGCACCACGGTCATCTGCGGCTGCCATGACGCCTCCAATCGCTCGTCCCCTGCCAGCGATGGCTCCCAGCGCCGTAGCTACGGTTCAGCTGCCCCAGCCGAGCACTTCATCTCACTGACGTCTCCGAATGGTAACGACCATTTGCTGTGAAACAATCGGACCCAACCTGCCTGTGATGATGACTGCTGCTTATGGCCCCTTGGAGAAACACCAGGGTGAGAAGTGCCGCGACTCCAAGATGTGGTTGTTATCTGGTTTGGAAGCCATTGAAATCGATGTCCTCTGTTGTAGTACTTGGGTTTGTGGTTTTATAAGGGGCAGGTACAGTATAAAACTACAATATACATATTGTTCTTATTGGTGTTTACAAATGGTCATGAGATTTTTTTTCAACTCATGGCACATTGTATAAAATTGAAAAAGTAAACCTACAATTTGTAGTTTATCTCAAGACTCCTGGGACATTTTTAAATTCCAACAGCACACCTGTAGATTGGTTGAGAAACAATAATCCATACTTGTTCCAGTGTCATGTTCCAGATCTTTATGATGTTCATGCAGTTTGTCTGTTTGCCCTTTGCTTCAAGTATGAAGGTCCTTATTTTACCTATGGTCCTAGTAAGTGCCTGAGGTAAAGGGCCAGTAGTAGTTTGCAATACCCACCCGGGTGGAAAGATTAGATGATCATATACATGTAAGTCTGAAAACATTTATGGTCATATGTGACGTTTCATGTCATCATGAACTTGGATTATTGCTCAAAATATTAATATGTATATGATAATGTAATCATATGTGGACATAACATAAAGTGGATATGTAGTGTATATATACATTTTTTTTAGATGGTCATATTGCCTACAGGGTGTCCGGAATAAAAGGGTTACGAAAAAAAAATGTGCTAAACAAAAGTTTATTTGTTTTGAAAAGATGCACTTCAACTATCTGTTTTGGCGAAAAATTTTGACAATTTTAAAAAGTATTTTGCAGATTTGCAGGACATTTTCTTTGTAAATATTGAATTTTCACAAGTTTCCCCCCTTTGATTTAGTATTTTATACATTCAATCTTATGTATGATAATTTATAAGCAAAATTTGTATATGAGGGTATACAAGTAAAATTTATATTCTACCTATACAAGGAATTTTCAATATACATGTTCAATATATCCATATTTGTGCCATATACAGTATAATTTTTCCACCCCGGGCAGCCAGACTCCACTTCATTTGTGTTATAAAGTAATGTCTGCCATCAACATATGGAGTATCATAACTTTAAAACCTAGTTAGACAACCCCAAATTTTGTATTTATTTTTCTAATACATGTAGAATGATTTCCTACAAATGTAATAGCAGGAGGATAGCGATGACAATGGCTTCTTAAACTTTTATACGACTGTTGGGACTCATCAGCATCGCTCTCTAACCACAGCCAAGACAATGGCTCAAGAATTACTTGTTCCATCCGGATCACATTCGCGTTTGGTATTGTACATTCTTGTTTGAGCGACATTGGAAAGCCAAATTTTGCCAAAGTTCTTGCTTTGCAAAATAGACATCTTCGTTGGACTTGTTATCATGTTTATTTATTACCTAGCTGATGAAGCTGCGATTTTTGTTGTCATGATGGACTAGCAAATCGTTTGTTTCGCCAAATGCAACGATAGTGCTGAAATTCTGGTGAAAAATTCACCGAAACTCTGGCGATTGTATAGTATACCAAAATCGCGTGAAGCTGCGAATGCCACGAGTGTGCCACATTATAGAAAGGACCGAGGAGTGCTTCACCACTTTATTGCTTTATTAAGTTAAAACAGTGTGCTATCATATTCGTTTCTAAGTGTACGTTTTTCATCTTCTATAACATCGTTTGGAAGCAATATTTATTGTTTAGTAATGTTTTCTCATTAGTAGTATTCCAAAATTCCAAAACTTTGCTCATATTAACCTGTGCTTCATCATGATGTCCTGCAGCCATGAAATTCGGGAAATGTGCTTGAATTTTATAACTTTATGCTTGAAATTTGTGTTAAAACATCAGTTTATGTTTGAATTTCCTGTCGATATCGGTACATTTCTATTCATCTGAAAAAATCTTTATAAAAAAACAAAGGATTTTTGGAAAATTCTCTTGGCAGATTTCTGACTCCTTTCACGAGTGTTGTGATGATTAGTCGGGCAACGGGTAAATAATGAGCCTTGAAATTCGGGAAATTTGCTTGAATTTTATAACTTTGAAAACATTTGGAATTATGCTTGAAATTTGTGTTCAAACACCAGTTTGTTTGAATTTCCTGTCGATATCGGTACATTTCTATTCATCTGAAAAAAAAATCCTTATAAAAAAACAAAGGATTTTTGGAAAATTCTCTTGGAAGATTTCTGACTCCTTTCACAAGTATTATGATAATTAGTCGGGCAACGGGTAATTAATTGGTAATGTAAAAAATGAGCCTTGAAATCCATGAAATATGCTAGAATTTTTTCCAAAAAACTGGACACCATTTTCATATTCTTCAAAGTTAGATAAATACAATCTATTATTAATCAACTGCATTTTTAATTTATTTTCCTGATGGCCATGGACCATTAAACCATATATTGTAGATTCTTCAAGAATCACATATCACGAACTAAATATAAATAAATCACAAAACATTCCTGGCCCATAGCTCAAGATTAATTGATATTTTCATTGTATGATTACCAACAACGTGTTCCAAATGCAGAGTTTTATTCATTTAAATATTATAATTGCAGCTGAAATGTGTATCCATAAAGACATTTTTGCTTCCAAAGATGTTATAGATGTTGATATCACTACCATCTGGCTGTATATTATTTATAAAAGCCTGTACTTTTTACTAGCCTAGTCATATACCAAAGTTGACGTGTATATGGGTATATGTATATAAACCTTACGTAATAATTATAGATTAACGATGTCTGTACAATTTTAAGAAAACTTGTTTCTTTCGTCTATTTTGTCTCGTTCTATTGAAATATTCAACTCTTGATTGTTATTTTTCGCAGCGTCAATTTATTATTAATTTGTCTGTAAATATTCATTTGGGATTTTCGTTTCGGATATACGGGGAAAATGAAATAAAACATGTATTTGTCCTATACACGTGTTCGAATGTGCCTTTGTGTTTATAAGGTTTTACTTAAAGCCATATAAATTTAAGTTATGAATAATAAAGCATGTTATTTGAGCTATTCACTTGATGTATATTTGATTGTTTATACAGTGATCAAACTATAGGATCGGATCAACTTCCATCAACAATAGGAACCTAACAGGTATGAAGATCGATGAACATAAGTCCTAAAAAAGGATAAAAGGCCCTAACCATTGTGTATTTTTCCTTGTTAATCCAATGTTCTCCATTTCAGATTCCACTTGTAGGTCAGCAATCTATGCTAGCATTGGAGTTGGTGGTGATTGCCTAAATCAGGGGCTGATTTCATAATATACTGGTTATATTTTCTAATTCTACTGACCATTCTTAGGGGCCGTTCAAAAAGGATGTCCTCAAGAGGAGGGTAGGGTAAAACACCATGTGGACAGGGGGAGGGAGAGGGGTTTGGGTTTAAAAATCAGTGAAAGGCACACCAGAAGAAATGTGTCTTAAGTAATGGACTTTAATTTTTATAACCTTCAGAAAGTCTTGTATTATGCCTAAATTTGTGTTAGACACCCGTTTTATGCTGGAATTTCCCTTTAAGGTCAGGAAATTTCCGTTAAGCAGAAAAATCTGGGAAAATGTTGTGGAATTGATAGCGAGACTGGTTCTTTGAAATTTGTGGGATTGGGCCTTTGTATGTTCCAACAGGTTTTTCGGACACCCTACTTTTCAAAAAAAAAATTAAGGACGTCCAGAGGGGGATGACATTTTTGAAGAAATTTCGGGGACGTCCTTTTTAAATGGTCCCTTACCTATATCTCTTCATTTTACATTCTACAACTGCACATAGATTTGGTGTAATTCAAACTAATTCCACATGAAGTTAAGGTACGTTGTATTCAAATTTAATCCCATGACGATTGGTTTCAGACTAGTCTAGACGGAAGGTTTCACATTTTACATCAGTAATCCAATTCACGGATTTAAGGCCACATCTGATCAGATGTCAAAAACTTGTTTTAATGATAATGAATAACGTTTTCTCGATCTGTTGTGAATTTTAACTCGTTAACTGTCGTTGATAATAGCATTCCGAAATATTCAATATGTGTATCTATGTCTCCTATCATAATTTCAGACGGATTTGTCTAGACATGGATTCTTCACCTGGTCTTTTCCTAATGGTAAGACGAAACGGTAAAATAGTTTTTATTCCTAAGATATACGTTTGATTTCTCTTTCGGTGTTAATTATAAACGGCTGCTTTTTTCAATATTTACTTAACCCAAATGTGTCAAATTGCAGAATATTTGTATTTCATGCTCTTTCGTTTCAATGTAATCAGTAGCCATTTATCGTAGAAAATGTTGCATTTCGTAAAGATTTATAATGAGTATTAATTGGCAAAGGCGTAATTGAAAAGTCTATTTGATCTGCATATGCCAGGTATTTTTCTTGTTCAATTTGCGTTAATAAGTAATTAATAACATTAATTGAGCTGTTTCCTTGATGAACAAGGCACAAATTAGCATGCAATGTCGTTAGATTGAAGTCTCAAGTTATGGAACTTAGTTGGTGGTTAAATATACTGATTTTTATGCTTAACAGCATTTAACTCGAGACTACTTTTTTCATTATAATTGCAAGTAACAATTAAAAGACGTGTCTTTTTATAGATTACTTACTTGACAAGGACGGTTCATTATGTCATAGCCACGTAATTTATGTTATAATATAACAAAATTATACATCGCACATTCTCGTTTGACGAGATGCACGTCAATTGTAGTTTTGGTTTTAGATGGCTATAGATTTTAGTACGTTTTAAAAGCAAGTTTCCAAATTTAGATAATTTTTATATCAACGTTTTGTTTAGGTATTTTATGTCAAATATTTCAATCAACTTTTTTTAGTTAACTTTTCGTGTTAACATTTTAGCTCAACTTTTTTAAATCAAAATTCGGTGTAAACTTTGTGTGTCAAGTTGTCAACTATCCCATATGTTACCTAGAAATGTATATGTTTCTACAAGAGAGAATACAATTTTAGCCGAAAAAATAGGTGCAGTGGAGATACTGTTTTTTTCACGAAAAAATACAGAATTTTTTGTCCACTTCAGTGTTATGGTCATGTAAACAAATAATTACTTGCATAATGTATGTTTAATCGACATTTAATTTTAAATAGGGATATTCAACGGATATCGTACACACAATGAGTGGCTAATGTGAATTACAAATAATATCACATAATCGGGCCTTAATCATAATAAGCTAAGGACCACTCTATAGTCCAAACTTTGGCTTTCAACTTTATTTTTTCTAATAGAAGTAAAACAACTGCTAATCAGAATTTGAAAATGCATCTAATGTTATAAGAGGACATATAGTCTTTTATCATCATTATTTAACTTTAACTTAATCCTAACCGTTTGTAATTTGTAACTGAAAAATCAAAAATGTACACTGTACATATAATTATGAAACATCCCCTAGCACTGTGCAGTATGTACATTGTCTATAGTTTCCCTACACCAACATGGCTTTGCAACCAGTCATCATTTGGTTAAAGCGCCGTTGCTTTACTCTTTTCATTTAGGTGCGAAATAAATTCAAAATCCGCTTCCTGTCTTTTTTTGGAATACATTCACTAACAAATTTAAAACAAAGACTTACATCAGACAATGGATGTAATTAAAAAATTCATCAGACGAGTGCTGGTAAGTGAAATAACTGAAATGTTGTTCATGTTTATTAATGATTATTTGATAGCAGACCAGCAAGTCCTTCCAAATCACATATCAAATCAAAGCATTTAATAATGGTCGATTTTCATTGCTGCCAACCATGTTACTCCAGAATACATTTATTGCCAATGGAAATTTAAAATCTAACATTGCATTTTAGGCACATGTGTAGTATATTTTAAAAGCTCATCGCCCTTGAACATAGCCATTAAACCAATTAAGACTGAAATACGATTAAATATAATTATGATTACAAATTTTGATAAGATTGAAACAATCGTTATCAAATTCAGCTATCAAACTTAATTTAGAAGACAGGGAAGACTATTGGCGGACTGGGTCTAAAAAATGTACTTGCCAGGATTAAATGGCCGGAGGCCCATCCACATTTACTGTATTACTGACTGTACATATTAGGATATATACCAAAAATAAAATTCCAAAAAATAAAATTCCAAAAATAAAAATTCAAAAAATAAAATTCCAAAAATAAAATTTCAAAAAATAAAATAAAATTCCAAAAAATAAAATAAAATCCTGATCCTAGGCCGTGGCGGGCCCTTAAAGTCATAATGCCACCCGGGCCCCGTAGGGCCCAGTCCGAAACTGATTTAGTCCCCTTGCTATTAAAAAACTTTAAATTAGATTGTTTTGGTGGGAAGTCGGTACTGAATGGTTACGGCGCTTTGGCTAGTGAAGTATACTTAAAATTTAAGCACCCGAAGGTCTCCGTAGATACTTGATCAGGGTTGTTGTGATGTATCAAGGCCATATTTCGTCGTCGTCACTAGTCTATATATTTTGTTGAGTGGTGCGTGTTGTGAGCATTATTTTCTAAGCTCTAGCAGGGGAAACAACAAAAATGAGTCGAGACAAGGCTAGCGAACAACTGAATGATTTCAAAAAAGCTCATGGGGTAAGTGCGGTTAAACTTTTAAGTCCACATTTATAAATTTGCTTATGCATGCACTGATGTTTGATATACTTAGCCTATGCATTGAAGGACATGCAATATATAGTTTTTGGGTTATCATGCCATTATTCAGCTATAATTTCAAATTTCCCGTAATAAAATGAAACATATTTAAGTGATAAATGTATTTTAAGCCAAATTTAATGTAATAAGTAACCTATCAAGACCTTGGTTTATTGTTTACGCATTTTATAAGCACTCATGGCAATGGCATAATTATTTTTCACTTGCCACTTGATGACCTTTTTTTGCATTCATGACAAGATGCTGAATGAGAAAGCACTGGGAATATTAATTATAAAATAACCTACTTGTGCATTTTATAGCTTAACTTTTCGTATGCGTTTTCGTTAATTGTTAGCAAGCTTTCCGAACTAAATTTAAGATGCTGAAGTCATTGACTTTAAAAAATTCTGATCTTTCACTCTTGTACAGTTGTGCTGATGAATAATCTAATAATTGTTTGAAAAATATCTCTGATGTAAATATGTTTGAAAAAAAAAAAAACATCTCGCATAGCCTGTTTTAGTCCATGTTAAATAATGCTTATAGTTTTTTATTTATAATATAAAAATGTAGCACTAGTCTTGAGTAGGTTTAAGGTTGGTAAAGGTTTAAACATTTAAGCATTTTTTTAAACCATAGAAATTGAATTTGAAAGGTGGTAAAGTATATTTTACCACATTATTCATCAAACCCTCAGTGTTCCAGATGAAGGCTAGACTGCCAGCAATATACATAGTTTGTGGTTTATGGTATGTGGCAAATTGTGCTTCTTTTTCAAAATATGTTTTCTACAAAAGTTTTAAGTCAAGAATGATCATGGTTGACAAAGATTCCAAGTAAATTCAAGTCTATATTTCACAATTGGCTTGATTGGAAAATAAATTTAAAAAATCACTTTGAAATTTCTATGCAGCTTGGAAAAATTTCTGATAATTTACATAACAATCTGTTTAGAAACAAAGTTTTTCATTTGACAGCCAATGCATCATAGTATATTGAGACAGTTGGACAGTAGAATAAATTACTGAATGATGCTGAGGCTGTGGACATATTTGCTCAGGTGGTTCTGTCAATTAGTTATTTAGTAAACGTTTGGCATCAGTTGTGAGCGTGACGTCTATGAAATAAAAAATTTCCCTTCCCTTTGCCACGAAAACATTACTTCAGATTTTATCATTTTTGGTGTAACCACTGCACACATTCACGAAACTGCCTTAATTATTTTGGCATTAAATGTTAAGAATTAAATAATACTAATTGTGGTATCTATTTTGCGAATTTAGTTATAGTATTATTGAAGCTGTTATATAGTATTTTTAAGTATATCAGTGAACAGTTTTATCTGCCATTATCAACTTCTGTTGCCTTTGATAACTGTCTTCCAATTTTGTACACATGTACTTGTAAATGAGATAACCTGGTGAAAGGTGAAATTCATACAGGAGGAAACATACTAGGTTTAGCTGATACAGCTTTAAATTTCATCTCTGGTGCTCTACAATGGTAGAGATTTACATGTGTATATTAATAATTGATATTTATTTATTTATCCTTCTCAAATTCTACCTTATCATGCATTCCTTCTGAAAGTTATGCAGAAATCTAAATTATTGAGACTAGCAAACTTTAATCAAATAAACTCTTATCCCGTATTTGACTTTATGAACTTTGAACAATTTTGCAGTTGCTTGTATGCATCATATTTCTAGTAATAGTTTTAATATTTTTGAAGGACAAGTATTGATTGATTAGCATGTAATTCGATCATATAATAATTCCATTAATTTGCTTATTGGCTCATTTAACTAAACATGATAGCCAAATTATGACCATGGAAAAGTTTTGTCCTTTCCCTTATTGAACTTTGAAGCTTTTTGTAACTTCATGCATGCACAGACATCACATAACGATTAAAATTTTAATAATCCAAAGGACAAGTGTTGGATTGATAGCAGACGTGATATTATGAATTTTCCAGTAATCACGGAATGAATTTCATCCCAGCTGAATATGGATTTGACTTACTTTGTGCGCATGCGTAATTAGAGACGCCATTAGGCGAGCGCATGTGCATATAAAATACACATTTACACGAGTTTTAACCAAATCGGTTTTCAGCTAGGATGTGAAAACAGTATTCTACTGTAACCGTAAATAATGTGCCAATTTAACACCTTGGGAATTTTGAAGATACTAAATCGAGATACAATGTTTTTGAAATTCTTTTACTGCATTTTTCGAATAATTAGCCTAATCATACGAATATCAATTCAAGATGTTCAAGAGCTAGGGGAAAGAAAAATCCATTTACTTGTCTGCATAGCAACAAGTTGAGGGTTAACCAGAACATCTTTTCTTGGCATTTGAAGCTGCTATACTAAGATTAGATGCCAAGCACATTATTTGTCATGCTTTTTAGTTTTTGTTATTGGTTTAAATGTTTCAAAACATTTAATTGTCTTTTAAGTGAGGATGGCTTGTGTTAATTATTCTTAACATGAATCAAATTTCCTGTTCTGGTATGGTTGCATTCTTGCAAATCCATCTTCCAACACCCCCAGCTACCATCCAACAGATAAACATTTTTAAATGTAATTTTTAAACAATAGAATTTTTGTTTCATCCGTTAAACACAAATGACAAATTCAGAAAGCGTATCGCATTTTGAAGAGCAGGATTATCGTTCTTTGTGCTTTGCTCCCCAAAATGAATTTCTTCATACATGTAAGTGTTTAGTTTTTATAGTTTCTGACTTGTATATTAGGTGAGAACTTGTATATTGCATGCTCGTTGATGGTATAAGGGTAATTATCTCGCCTTCATGTCGTTTTATACACACTTCTAATGTATTTTGTAAGAATATAGTCTGATCATGAACAAATTAAAAGTGGTGAAGCATTTTTTTTTAGAGCGATTTAAAGATTTTTTTCTCTAAAAACGTTCAATTTTCAATTTGGTTCCTTGAGATTCCATGCCATTTTGTACCTATTGCAGAAATATCAAAATGTCTGTTTCATTTGTGATAGTGGTCTTTCTTATAATTATAGTCACCAGGTTTGAAATTAATTAAGATTGGTGAAGAGATGTCTGATCAGATTTTATACAATAAGATGAAATCTATGAATTCTTGTAACTTTTGCTGCAATCTACACCAAGGTTAATTTCTTTTTACTCGTCTCATTAGAGTAATTTGTATTTTTGAAGCAATTATCCTAGGTTATTGATTTGATTATATAAATGCAAATGCGTTAGCTAATGTGGTATTATTACCCTATTATAATGTAGTCTAGCTTAAATCGATAACCTTATTTGACCCAGAAATCCCAAGTGATGATTTGACAAATTATACAAATTATTTGCTGCTAATTAGTCGAGCAATTAGTTGAGATTACTTAATTATGAAAATGATTTATATTGACTTGGGTGTTTATGCTATCATGTGAACTTTCCGTTAATCTACACAATCGCATTTTCTCCCTATGCAGGATGCACCAATTTCGGTTAAATGTAATTGTCGTGATATCACAAACTGGTAATCTGTGAGTGGCATCGTTTTATATAGAATAAGCGTCTTTCAGGCTTACAGAGAGATTAGCTTAATTAGTGACTTAATTGGCAATGTTAATAAGGTAACCGGTTGTGATTTAATTTGTACAATACTTAACATCTTAAGAACAGTTACCATCAATCAAGTATTTATGAAAAATGCATGAAGGCTCTATCAGACCAAAATTGATGGCCTTGTCGTCACTGACAATATCGATAACTTCATCTTACATAAACATGCCACGTCTAACCTTGGTTAACTTTGATAAAGTTACATCGCCGTAAAGTATTTAATTTCAGGCAAGTATTTCTTTTATTATTGTTATTTTAATAAATGCACTGATTTTGGTAATAACATATTAACTGTTTAGACATGCAGTGGATTTCAGCCTAGTAGAAAACAAATTTGCATAAATTAGCATAAATTAGTTGAAGTCACGAAATGGATCGGTTATTAATTAGTTAACAACCATTCCATGGCTACAGCTGATACCAGAAAATGTTTTGAGCATATGATAGTTTAATTTTATACATAGGTTGTCTTGTTTTGAATGAAATATTATTTTGACAATTCCATTTTTAAAAGTTGTTGTTTTTCACACATAGGGCCCTGAGCTTTTGACAACGTCATCAGGAGTCCCAATTGGAAGCAAGATAGATGCTTTGACAGTTGGCCCCCGTGGACCTCTACTAGTGCAAGATGCAGTCTTTCTGGACGAAATGGCGCACTTCGACAGGGAGCGTATCCCTGAACGAGTGGTTCATGCAAAGGGTGGAGGTTAGCAAGATCTGGGCAATTTTCACCCAAGAATACTCTATATCTCTATGAATTTTGGGCATGTTGATGTATATGTTTGTTTTTTTGCAATAGGAGCCTTTGGTTACTTCGAGGTAACTCATGACATTACTAACTTTACAAAAGCAAAGATCTTCAGCGAAGTAGGAAAGCGCACTCCCATGGCTGCAAGATTTTCTACTGTTGGTATGGAGTCCGTGTGATAATTTGCACATAGAATCCAAAATTGTTATTTTTAGTGGAATATATATATATGGTTTATTTTTGGTGTGTTTATAAAAGCTGGTGAAAGCGGTTCTGCCGATACTGTTCGTGATCCTCGTGGATTTGCTCTGAAATTTTACACCGATGAAGGAAACTGGGATCTAACAGGCAATAACACGCCAATCTTTTTTATCAGAGATCCTTTATTTGTAAGTACATATTTTTTTAAAAAATTCATCTATCCACTTGTTAACTCAAATTGTGTAAAAATTGTAAAAAAAACTTGTCATGTTTTTTTCTAAATTAGTTTCCAAGCTTCATTCACAGTCAGAAAAGGAATCCTACCACGCATCTAAGGGTAAATTTATTGGTTTTGTTAAAGATGGTTAAATGATATTAATACAATGGAACCTAAATTATCAGAGTTAATGTTTTCCCAATGTGTATTGTATTTTATTAATTGTAAACTTGTAATGGTGCATATAACAAGGATAAATAAGCGCAACCTGTTTGTTTTTAAGTATGTTTTTTGTTTTTTAAATGCATATGAAGTATTCAACAAAATTTGAAAAACTAAAATGTGTTCTTCTTAGAAAAGTCCATTACGGTGTCTTGCTTTTTTATAAAATACGGCATTATGTTTTGTATTACTCACGGCTCGGATATTTGGGGTTCTACTGTATTTGTTGTTGTTGTTTTTTTTTTGTTTTTTTTAATTGCCCAAACCTAACAATTTCTTGCCATATTTAGGACGTTGATGCTTTCTGGGACTTCATAACTTTGCGTCACGAAACTGCACATCAAATAGCTTTCCTGTTTTCCGATCGTGGAATACCTTACGGATTTCGCTACATGAATGGATATGGAAGTCATACTTTCAAGATGGTTAATAACAAAGGCGAAGCAGTTTATTGCAAGTTTCACCATAAGGTATGCAACGAAGATTTTCTCTTAATCTTTTTAAAGAAAATCAAGGAATTTATAATGCACGACTCTCCCATCGTCGCAAAGTGTAACGAAAACTTGAATGGTTGTTTCTATAAACCTCTTGTTACAGTGTGACCAAGGTATAAAAAATCTGGATCCTGCCACTGCTGAGCATTTGGCAGCCACTGATCCAGATTATGCTATCCGAGATTTGTATGACGCCATAGCCAAAGGGGAATATCCATCCTGGTCGTTGTGCATTCAAGTGATGACATTTGCTCAAGCTGAAAAGTTTCCCTATAATCCATTTGACCTTACCAAGATTTGGCCCCAATGTGATTATCCTTTGATCCCGGTTGGGAGATTTGTTCTTAATCGTAACCCAACCAACTACTTTGCTGAAATCGAACAAATTGCATTTGATCCGGCCAGTATGCCTCCTGGTATTGAACCAAGCCCCGACAAGATGTTGCAGGTGTGTTCGACTCTTTTTCAAAGCAAGTTTTTTTGTACTGCTTTTCATCATGAAATTTTTAAAAAAATGTATATATGTTTAGGGACGATTGTTTTCATATGCCGATACACATCGTCATAGAATCGGTGTTAACTACAGACAAATACCGGTGAATTGCCCTTATCGGACTAGAGTGAAGAATTACCAGCGTGATGGCTTTATGACTGTTACTGACAACCAGGGTAAATGTTACTAATATAAGCAGCCTTGTTTAGTAATTCTGTAATTGTAGTTTCGGTACAGAGTGTCTTTGAAAGCCAAGTCCTAAAAAACTTTTTTCTCTATTAAGCTGGGGCGCCAAACTATTACCCAAATAGTTTTAGCGGTCCTCAGGATAACAAGATCTATCTGGAGTCTCGTTTCCATGTTTCTGCCGATGTGGCTCGCTACAACTCAACGGATGAAGACAACTATTCCCAAGTTACTTTGTTTTACACAAAGGTTTGCTGGTCTTGAATTTGTGTCGTAGTCAAATTTTAATCGGTTTCGTCTCCGTATCGCAACTAACGGTGTGAGTTATCTGTCATGTTTAGGTTTTAAAGCCCGATGAGCGTATTCGCTTGGCCCAAAATATTGCTGGACATCTGCAAAATGCTCAAGAATTTATTCAGAAACGGGCCATACAGATGTTTACTCACGTCCATGTCGATTTGGGCAAAGGAATTCAGGATGGATTGGAAAAACTAAAGCAGAATCGAAAGGTATTTTTTAAGCATTACTTATCATAAAAAGATTTTCATTTTGGAGATATTTCTCATCGGTGAATTTTCTTTTCAGCTGCAAGGCAATGCCCATTTGTGAGAACGGTGGATGGGCCCTTGCTGAATTTATAGGATGAAAATGAAATCTAATCACTTGTTATAAGAAGCAGCTAAAACAAGCAGACTAACTATTGTGCCTTTAATCTTTTATTTGCAACAAATTTTATTCTTTAAATATTTCAGATATGTATACACCAAGTTATGTTTAATTCAATGTTTATCATTTTGTTTTGCCCAATCCACGGTGCTGGTATCACATTTTTGTCATCTATAGCAGGGGTTAATTGGGAAACGTTTTTTATGTATGTACCATTATAGAATGTTTTAAGTCTTGTGGTACATACAAAGTAATTTGTTAACGTTTTGATGCCGAAAGTTTAAATGAATGGTGATTTCGAGGATGGAGAATAACATTCCATGCCATCAACGGGCCTCATGATATGTTACAGTAAGATGTACTTTGCTGTCCCCTGATCTATTGATTTATTTTCCATCTAATGATGGATACTAACTAACTCTAACAATATAGTTCTATTGTCTTTAAAAGATAATAAAATTAAATTAACAATATATTATACACATACGAGATATCTGTGAAAAAAAAATTTCGTTGGAGGGTGTGCCACACTGCGCTTCAATAATTTCAGCTTTGTTTTGTAGGCCGTGGATTGAAAAATACTAAAAAAGAGAGTACGATCATAAAATTCATTAATTTGAATTTGCAAACCGTCCTGTATTTACCAAGTGGATTTAAATGGCACCGTCTGCACGTCTCGCCCGAGGGGTTTACATTTGGGAGTTATAAGGTTAAGAAATGGTAAAAAAATTTAAAAGACCACAAACAGGAGGTTATTTAGGGGGCTTGGTTTGAATGATGGGAGAGTTCGGCTGTTAACTAGGATACTGGCTATTCTGTATGGCAGCCAAAAGTAGCTATTTGTTTTTTATTCTTAAAATAGCGTTTAGGATTTAGGAATTTGTTCATTCTGCAATGATTAAACTAGGTTTTGTTTAATTAATGTAATTATTAATTTATTTTTTTCAATTATATCGAAAAACTTACAAAAATAAGTTGTAAAATGAGCGGATATTTACGAGATAGTGGAAGTTGGCAAAACATTTTTAAATTTCAACTTTGTTTTAATTTGCGTTATGACCATTTTACACTTTTTTATAACTTGACGATATAATTTTTAAAAATACTAAAATTTACATTAATTAAATATTAAGCCTAGCTTAATCATTCCAAATGACACATTGTTCAGAAAGAAGTGAAAAAACATGTATTTACATGTATGAAAGACAAGCTTTATGGATGACCCTCATACATTTCAACGCCATTTGCTAAAGCGCTTTTGCCTTGATCATTGCCCGGTGAGGAACATTTGAAATTTTGGAAAACATGCGTCATGGCCGATGCGCCATCTGGCGAGACACCACATGGCGTCTGGAAGACGCGATTTTGCATTAACAGGTTGTTGCTGATTGAATGCTGTTGCGTGTGTTGCTAAGCTCTACATTTTTAAGTTTTGTGACTGTAATTACAAAGTGAATTTAGGACTTTTGGATGAGATCGTCATACGAAACAACGAGAGTTTATGATTTCTCCAGAACAGTGTCCTAGTGTTTGTAAACTAACGACAACCGGTGTTTGTTCGAAGTCAACGTTTCCGGCGCATCATTCTGGAAATGGTAAGGACATCCCATTTATCAATAAGTTAAATGTTTGATATTAACCTTGATATAGATTTCATGAGTTTCATTAAATGCAACTTCCTAATCTATTCGTTGATAATATGAATTTTGTAGTCAAACGCGTGTTGCGGTGTCTGTGACCATGGCCTTCATTTATGTTGGGGGGGGGGGGGGCTCATTGAGGTATTTTTGTTTTCTTTTCGAGTATGACTTCATCACAAGTAGGTGCGGAGGTAATCTAAAATAACTTTCTATATGCGAAGCGGTGAATCAGATCCCGTTCAAATTTGTTTGAAATTTGTAGACCATTTGCATATGTATCAAAAATTTTAGATAGTTTTTTTTGCATATTGTGATAGGGTACCTAGTAATTCAGAAATTGCATTCATATATTACATCAGCATATCTTGCTGATGATCTCAAATATTTTTAAACTGCTTAAAATCCTACTTTAATATTAATATGACTAATTAGACTAATCAAGATTTATATCTAATTAATTTAAAATTCACATGCATCACCTCGAATTTCCCAGGTAGATATAATTTGAACCAGTTCTGAGTATGGCCATTTTTTATGATTATTTTAGGGTGAGATGAGAAGCCTAATTTAATATCTAAACTATAAACTGTAGCTAATGAGGCTAGTTATAAGAGTGTTATATCGAAATCAGCTTCTGTAATTAAAATTCACATGTATCACCTCGAATTTCCCAATTAGATATAATTTGAAACAGTTCCGAGTTTGGTCATTTTTTATGATTATTTGGAGATGGGCAGCTATGTCGCACAGGATGACAATGCCATATTGGAAAATTTATGATGTGAAATAAATTAATGTATCATTGACTTATTTTCTTTATTACCGGATATTTGACTTTTCATTAATTAGCTGTTAAGGACAATAGATTACCTGCTTGCCTGTCACATGTGTTGGTGAAAAAATGCATTTCAGAGAACTGAAATGTGTTATTGGCATCATAAGTTATAAATGATTTGTTGGTCCTTAGGTTTTTATATTTAGATCTTAACACTTCATATTGATAATAAGATATGTTGCAAAAGTTCAAAAGGAATTCAAAACATGCTTCTTTCTTGTCTAGTTTTTCTGAATCATTTTTACCTTCTTTCTCCTGACTTCCTGTCAGAGACAGGTTCATCTATTGTGTTTCGTTTTGGTTCATCTGAGAAGAATAATTGCAATAATAAGTACCATTACTTGTAATTTCCAGTCTTTATTACACATATTATAGTCAGTGTTCGATACAAATTTTATAAGTCATTGCTCAGGATATGAGCCAGGATATCGGATGCCATGCCTAGAAACATTTATAGTGTTTTGATGATTTCATCCTATATATTATTCCACTCTTTCACAACTTTTTCATCCTCTTGCTTCAGTAATTACAACAAAAGATGATTTGCCGATGAGAACATTGTCTCGCAGACCATTACATTGATCCACTGCCACCTTAATTACCAAGCTTGCATCCTGTCTTGGGAGTCACTTTGGTCACAAAAAAAACTATTACTCACCCTAGGTTACATTCCCTACCTATTAAATCCCGTGTTACTGTGATCTAGTTTTCGCAAAGTTTTCTCATAATAAACATTTCTGGATAGTTTTATGCTTCTGAAATACAGACCAGCCATGACTGTACATGTAATCACATTTTTTATTTTATTATTATTTTTTTTTTTTGGAAATTAAATAGAAATTGCATTTTTATTTTTACCTAAAGGTGTGTTTCCACGTGAGAGAAGCTATCAAGATGCTCTCTATATGCAGTTCTCAATGTAACACGTGCAAAAAATGCGCGTGTTACTGTTTGAGAGCTGTCACTGATAGCAGCTCGCCAAAATACGAACCATGCTCGAATTTTGAGAGCAGCTGTCGAGATGTACCAGAGGAAACACATAAAACATACACAAGAAACACTGAAACAAAGTTTCCAGTATGTTTTTTCGAAACATGTGTCGCAAATTTCCTTACATCCAGACCGCCTCTTGAGCAATCGCCAGGAAACATCGAAATGTGTCAGAAAATGGCCGTTTTTCGACACATGTTTCACAAACGCTTCTGGACACACCAAGGTAACATGTGTATGTTGGTGCATACTCACCTTTATGTGTAGAGTTTTTTAATGTTTAAAACTAAGTTTGGGAAAAATTGAGGTATACGAGATGCATGACGAGTAACTCGCGAGAGTTAATCTCAGGTGGAAACGCACTTTAAGATAAATCTCACCTTGAATGCAGAAAAATTGCGTTTTTACATTAAAAATCTCACTTGTACTAGCTACAAAAAATATATATATGTTCGATATTTTATGGAAAAACACAAGCTATTTATGTGACATGTTTCGAAATTATCATATTTGGGTTGACTTCTGCTCAGCTTTGTTGCAATGAGCAGTATTTCAACATTTACCACACATGTATTGTCCACATGTAGTTATGTAACTTCTGTTGTGTTTTCCTTGGAGCACAAAAAACGACTCAGACAAAAAAATAGGACATTGTGTATCGATAATTGTACACTGCATAGCACAAAAGCAAATGTTGTACTAAATATGGTCATACAATGGAACAAATGTATGGGTATTTTTGAATAAGATTTTTGAGTGACTCCTATTCATGGCCTGTAATTGTTAAAATAATACCGACTGAGATTTAAAGAAAAGCTATTAATCATGAAACGAATATCAGCTTGTTGGTTCCCCGGATTTCAACCCACTTTTTTATGGTATTTGTGTTGGTAATGTTGACCCTTTAATTTAACCCTTTGGTTCATAAGCTAACAAACATCTAATGATTTATTAGTAATGGATAAACATTCTTATGGCAGTTTGTAAGATTGTTACAAAATGAGGAGATAGGCGTGACGGCGTGTACATAACTTTGCATAAACCTTAGATAGTTGTAGGTTTATGTGAAAGGTACAAGTTTTCCAACAGAGCCTTTTTTAAATTTAATGGCCTTTTTTTTACAAATTTGCCTGTTGTGAGATCAGAGAGGCCACATTCTTTTGCAGTGGCAATGACAGTTAGCATTCGGCATTTTTGCATTCGATTGACTGTGATGATGAGTAAAAGCGTGGCGAAATGCTATTCATGCATACTTTTCCTAAAAAAAGTAATATTTTTTCTTTTGTATGGAAATGTGAGGCCTGAATGCGGGTTCAGTCCCACTGCGATTTTGAATATGGCATGCTTGTCACACATTTCCATATAGCATTGTACCGACAAGGTGTGTTGAAAATACAGAGGTAATGGGGTTTCCTGTAATTTGCATTTATTTTTTAATCATGCATGGATATCCTGACTACAACAGCTTCCAAAAACGCCTGTGTTAAAACAAGCTGTGGATCATTGGCCATTATTTGACTAACATGACATGACCTTTATAAATTCAACATGCAGTATATGTATCTTTTATCTTCTTTTAAATGTTATGTAATCTTAAACATGGTTTATTTTACCCGAAATTTGGTTTTAAATAAGGTGTTTGACATAAAGTATTTGTGTTGCTTATACAGGGTGGCCACAAAAAGAGAGGAAACCTTTTTCACAAATTGGTAATTTGCTTGTTTTTGATTCAAAGTAAATCGAATTTTGTAGACAATATTGGCAACAATTGAAATAGCTGTTTTGGTCGTACGTTTTTTGCCTATATTTATGCAAAATTTGATTTACTTTGATTAAAAAAAAAAAAAAGATTTAGGAATTTATGAAAAATGTTCTCCTTTTATTGTGGCCACCCTGTATTTTTAATGTCAGAATATGTATATATTCTAATAATGCGATTGTTATGGAAGATTTAGCTCATGTATTTTATTCCGATTTAGCTTTTTTGTCATAATAATGTTTTATATCGACAAAAAGAGAGGAAACCTTTTTCACAAATTGGTAGCACAATAGTATTGTGTTAATGTTAACACAAGTCTTGAAGTATTATATACTAGGAAATTCTGGTTTTCAGATTTGTATTCAGGTAGTTGTAAATTGTGACATATGTACATATAAAATGGCCTATAGACAGACATTCCCATCAGAGCACAAGGTTTCACTTATTTACTGTGATCAGAATATATAAAAAAGCTTTTATTAGACTGATAATTATATCCTGTTCAACATCATCGTATTATTTGTTTGCTTTTCTGCCAATAAATGAATTTCATGACAAGTACATAATGTTGTTATTATGCTAGTCGATTTTATGTATTAAAGTAACTTTTTAGACCACCCAAAACTAACTAAATCAATATACTATTGAAGTTTCTGATGGTGAACAATATAAAAGATTATATTCTGTGATTAAACTACAATGACTTTATTATCACTATTGCTTTACAAAGCAATTCAATGTACATTCAATGTACTAAGTTTACAAATGGCTGATTATGGCTCCATGTCTGATGATCCTCAGATCATTCTATAAACAAAGATTGGACGATGCCCTTTTTTTGCATATTTTTTTTTTAAGACCATCTGTTAATTTAATTTTTCACTTGCACGACTAATGAAATTATCACACGGATCTTTTGGGAAACGAGCATCGTGTAAATAAATTGCAATGCATATTATTATTTTAATTTGACAGAAATTAGATACTGGTCATAAGTGGCTTATTAGAAGAAAAAGGGGAATAACCCGGCTGACATTTCGCGTGAACCCATGTATATAAACATGAGCAGTTAATTTGTTAAAGAGATGCAGGCTGGTTACTTTCTGTACAATTTTCACCGAGTTTTTATCCCCTTATTTGAATGATTTCTGTGTTAGTCACGAGTTCCTTCCTGAGTCGTGACTACACATTCAATTTCCAATATAACATTGTACAAAGTTAACTTATTTTGAGACCATCGCCAATTCACCCAACGCATGCTTGAGTTTTTAGTAGCTAGGGTACTTTGTACAGGGTCAATGTCAGGAGTGTCCCGTTTTATTTGCTGTTGCGGATTAGGATTCTTACATATATTTGGTTTGTTGTAGCTATCCCGGCCAAAAATGAACTTAAGAAAAACTCAACTTTTGAAGTGAAACTGCAGAAAAACTGCAGTTTGGACGAAATCTATGCAAACAAAAACTGAAGAAAAACTAAAGAATAACTTAAGTTTTTCTTAAGTTCATTTTTGGCAGGGATACTTAGGGGCTATTCAGAAAGGACGTCCTCTAGAGGGGGTAGAGATTTGATATTTGAATGATGGTATTTTTCAGTTATTGGTTTTTCTGTTTAATTGAGTTTTAAAGTTCAGTGAAAGGGGAAATGGACACCAGAAGAAATGTCACCATTCCCAAATGTACTTGAATTTTTAAAACCTCGGGAAAGTCGGGAATTATGCCTAAATTTGTGTTAAATAGTACTTAATCTTATGCTGGAATTTCACTTCGAGGTCAGAAAATTTGCGTTTTTCAGAAAAATCTAGAAAAATGTCGTGGAATTGGTAGCGCTCGAGGCGGGTGACTGGTCATCTATAGGATGGACCTTTGTATATGCTCCAATAGATTTTTTGGACACCCTACTTTTCAAAAAAATATTAAGGACGTCTATGAAGGGAGGGGGGTCTGGTCAAAAATGGACAAAATGAGGACAGAGGGTGGGGGGAAGGCAATTTTTGAAGAAATTTCGGGGATGTCCTTTTTGAATGGCCCTTATCAGTTATATCGCTGAATATTTACCATGGTGTCCTGTAGTCATGAAATTCGGGACAGTACTCAGAACCTACACCTTTTAAGAGTTGGGAATTATGCTTGAAGTTTTTGTAAAACACCAGTGTATGCTGGAATTTCCTGTCGAGGTTGATAAATTGCAGTTAATATGAAAAATATGATATAAAAAACAATATTATTTAAACTTTCTAGAAAATATTTCGAGCTCTTTGGAAAAATATTGTGTTATAAGATTGCTTAAAAATGTATAAGATGAGCCTTGAAATCCTGGAAATATGCTTAAATGCTTTCCAGCAAATTTGCTGGTTACCTTATTTACGAAAAATTCTATCTTCTTATTTTACTATTAGTTCATCGTAACTAGTTCATGGTTTTTTTTCTGGCTAGTTTATGAGTTGTCGAAATTTTCAAATCGTTTCCTTACTAAGTGTTTGCAATTTGTTGGTACGGTCTCAACTTTAAGAAACACGATTTCATCGTAATCATTAAAACTGTCCAAATATGAATGCCTTCCATGATCATAAATAATCTATAAACGAGATTAAACTTCAGTCTTTATCTGAAATGTGTCCATGTTTGTGTGCTCTTCCGGTATCGAAATGGGTTTTGCTAAACCATTTTCAACTTTTTTCTAATGTTTAAGCGTGGATTTTGGATCATATATTGCGGGTAATGAAATCAATTGACATTAAATAACGTGAAACCAAGCATGAATTACTACTCATGCGGTTTCAGTCAAGCTTGTGGTGTTTAAATCTTCATTGTTTGTCTCCTTGTATGGGTAATTGAGAATGAAAAAAGCAGTTCACGTATTTCCTAATTACAAATGCAGCTAACCAAGTGGAAACCAAATACCTGATGTCACCACTATATAATACCAATAATATAATTTAAAAAAATCAAATTGATATCAATTGGAGATTCGCATGGTTGTATCACATGCTGTATATCTGATCACACCAACCAAGGTGAATGGCATACACCATTTACCATCTTATAAGGGGCCATTCATAAAGAACGTCCCCGAAATTCCTTAACAAATTCATCTCCCCACATGGTGTCCATTTTATCCCAGACTCTCTCCCGCTTCTACCCACTCATAGACGTCCTTAATTTTTTTTGAAAAGTAGGGTGTCCTGAAAATGTATTGGAACATACAAAAGCCCATCTTATAATTTTCCAAGCACCCGCCTCGCTACCAATTGCACAACATTTTTGCATAGTTTTGTGAATAACGGAAATTTCCTGACCTCGAAGGGAAATTCCAGCATAAAATTGATGTTTAACACAAATTTAGGCATAATACCCGACTTTCTTAAGGTTTAAAACTTTCAAGGGCAAAAAATTCAAGTGAATTTGGGACTGGGGGCGCATTTCTTCTGGTGTCCATTTTCCCTTTGATTGATCAAATCGAACAGAAAATCCAAAAACTGAAAATCTCCATTATTAGTGGACGTCCTTATTTTTTTTTTGAAAAGTAGGGTGTCCAGAAAATCTGATAAAACAAACAAAGGCCCATCCTATAACTTTCCAAGCACCCGCCTCGCTACCAATTCCACTACATTTTTGCAAATTATTCTGGTTAGCGGAAATTTCCGGACCTCGATGGAAATTCCAGCATAAAATTGGTGTCTAACACATATTTAGACATAATACCCGACTTTCTCACAGTAATAATTTTGGACTAAGGACACATTTCTTCTGGTGTCAATTTCCCCTTTCACTGACCATTAAAACCCAATTGAACAGAAAAACTAAAAACTGTATAACACCAATATTTTTGGACGTCCATAATGGCTGTCTGTCTCAACTCCTGTCCTCATGGTGTCCACATACCAGCTGACATCCCAGATGACGTCCTTTTTGAATGGCCCCTAATATGATCTTGCTGTGGGATGGTACACACAACCCTTTCAGCATATATAATAATCTACTCAAGAATTTTTAAAGAAACATGACAGATGACTTGCATGTACACATACTTGGAGGGAGTTTGACATTCTAAACATCTTTCACGCTATTTGTACTACCGGCAGCTTTGCCAAATAAAAAAAAACCTACATGACATGTAAAGCTGAACCGCAATGACATTTAGTGGGGTTGAATTACATAAGAAAGCGACTTTAGTTGAATGCTTAAATTCAGTTTATTGGTGAAGTTTATATATAAATTACGTCATTCAATGTTGACCCCCCTCAGCGTACGTCGGTGAACTTGGGATATTTGTCACAAGTGTTAAAGGCTGAGGACAAGTACATTGCTGCTTCTATATATATAAAAAATCAATTTACCTGTGTATAAAACCCTTTGAAATTTAGCGGTTATGTAAGCGTGGGCTTTTTCGGATTTTTAATATCAAAGGGAAAATACCTGTTCTGTAAAATGTATCGTGGACCTGTAATCTGTTACAAAATTTTACAAAAGGGAGCTAAATACCAACGAATCTTTCGATTATAGCTACTATAACTAGTATTATGATGGGGTTTTTTTGGTGTTTTTTTTTTTTTTTTTTTTTCGATATCTCTTCACGAATTGTATTTACTGTTTGTCAACAACTAAACGCTTTGCTCTTTTCGTACTTTGACCTGTACGTTGATTAAAACTCGTGGGTTGACTCACCTGTAAATACACAGAAATGGATTATGATTTATACATGAGTCAGAAATGGATAGGATGAATATTAGTTCTGGTTTTATGAGCTAATGCTCTCCCATTCAGAATCAAGCTGGGTTTTTTTTTTACTTCGTTATTATTCATGATAAAACTTTTTTCGGTTTTGGTTTCGTCTTGTGGAAAAATAATAAATCAATACATTACAACGTTTCATTGGAATGTTAGCCAACTTACCAGAAGTCGTGGGGTCAAAAGCATGTCGATGAAAATTTTTTGGGCCAACAAACTCTAAATTTTAAATTCACTTATATTTATTACCGTATACAGTTAGCAAAAATATGTCATTTGATAGGGGGGTAAAATTAACCAAATTAACAAACTGTACATATCACAGCAGATTTGGGCAAATTGTACTCATGAGTTGAGTAGAGATTACGATAGTAGCAGAGTAATCAGTAGTCATATGAAATTAATAATCAGACTTGGGTAAATTATACTCATGTGCAGCAGTACTGATTACGAGTACATGTAGTCATTCTCCATAATATGAATTGTATCGTAATCAGACTTGGGTAATTTGTACTCGTGGATATGAGTACTGATTACGCATGTCAGATTGCAAAAGTGTCGTTTTGGGAACATGTGATAACAAAAGGATCATAAGTAGAAATGTAACAATATTAGCTTTCAGGATGAGCCTATTTTAAGTTACTCATTCTCGTTACTCAGATGTATTAAATGAGACTTAATTTTACTTAATAGAATTGTTACTCGATTACATTGGTAGTCATAATTTCAGATTATGTTAATAATCAAGGTGATTACCCATTGTGAGTACATTTTTGTAATCAAGTGCATTGTACTCATACGTTTTGAATACATTTGCATTCAAATACTTTTGTATTTGTGTATTCAATCACAATATTTACGCGTTACTCAAATTACTCAAATTCATTCAATGAACTAACTCAATTACTGCCCAACACTGTATCACAGTACAAAATAAAAGCCACATCATGTAACAATTGGGCCAATACTTTGGGCAGTTTTGATAATTTGTAAAAATTTAAATGCTGTACTCCATCAAACAATATAGGTAATGAAACTTATTTGTTGTGTTACCTGTATTGTAATAAAATAATTAAACAATTTGGTAATATGGAACTAATTCTATAGTATTATGGATGAATATACAAATTCTGAAATTCAAATGTTTGCAATACTTTCATATGACAGCGTGTTGAATGCAACATTAATTTCGTAATGTGCAGTAAATTCACCCTCCCTTCACCACAACCAAAAAAAAATCTTAGTTCGATGAAGAGGGAAAATTATGAGGGCTTCCAGTTTGAGAAATCGTGACTTTTCTGTTTCATTCATCCCGGTTACCTTTTTTTTTTGTTACTTTGGGGCAATCAACTGTGAATTACCTGTGAACACACGCATCTGTACGCATGCATCCCAATTGACCATACAATATGCCGCAATCAACTTTAAGGCTCTCCATAATGTCAGGTTTGGTAAAACTTGATGCACACAAGCGCCAAATTATATGAGTGTAGACCTCATCCTTATTCCGCATTGCTGGTCATTGAATGCCAGTGAATTAATGCAACGATGGGTGGACATGTGCAATTCTTCGCTTCCTTGTTTAATTGCCATACGTCGTGTTTGTTGTTCAGACCAGGTCTAGGAAGTTAAAACACAAAGGGCGCCTATGGCTGCAGACGTCGTTGGCCTTTTCTTCAAGTCAAGATATAATTGCAGTCAGCCAAGTACCAATTTACAATGACTTGTGTCACATTTTGCAACGGGCTAAATTGTGAGAACATGTCAGGTTGTAATGCTTGAACGGTTCATGGGAATGGTGAGCTTCTAACACTTGAAATTCCTAGCTGTATATGGCTCTTATGTATATATTGTAGGACAACTTGCATAAGGTGAAGAGTATCAACTTAAGTTTACTTTGATCCAAATAATTCAAAAGTAAGTTCATTTGCTGGTATATTGCATCCTTGGTTGAAAAGTTATATCAGTCCATGTATATTGTATATCATGTTATGTCACATATGCAAGTGTGATGTTTTCCATATAGGGCCATTCAGAAAGGACGTCGCCGAAATTACTTCAAAAATTGGCCCCCCTATCCCCTGTCCATTTTAAGCCCAGACCTCCCCCACCTCTCATAGACATCCTTAATATTTTTTTAAAGTAGGGTGTTGGAACATACAAAGGCCCATCCTATAAATTCCATGACATTTTTCCAGTTTATTCTGATTAATGGAAATTTCCTTACCTGGAAAGGTAATTCCAACATAAAATTGCTGTTAAACACAAAGTTAGGCATA